>PVHX01023482.1:0-25568 GCA_004024805.1 Geosciurus inauris
ATTTATTTTTTTAGTTGTAGGTGTACAGAATATCTTTTTTTTAAAATTTTATGTGGTGCTGAGGATCAAACCCAGTGCCTCATGCGTGCTAGGCGAACACGCTACCACTGCACCATAACCCCAGCCCCTTATTTATTTTTTAATGGGTAGATTATAGTTACATATAAAATTGGAATGTATGGTTATATATTCATGCATGCACATAGCACAACTTCTTTCCCTGAGGAAAGAACTGGGGAATGAATTAATCTACTATTAACCAACTGCATTAATATGCATTTTATATCCACACGAGTAGACACATAGGTATTACATGCACTGGATAAGGTTGTATAGTCACACTTGCCACTGCCTGCATGAACAAAGCAACCATCCTTTCTTTATGCACAACCTAGATGTTTCCCATGAACTCTTTTCTGACCTGGTACTGGGAAAACTAAAACTTGTAAATTAAAAGAACAACAAAACTAAAATTCTTCTAGTTTAATTCGTGTAATTTTGGTTCAAAATATATTCCTTTAGGTTAAAGGTGAGACTCTCAGTACTCTCTCCTTTTTCCTTCCTATTCCAGGGTCCTGTGCAGAGAGTGAGCTTACTGTGTCCTCATAGTAGTAGGGAGAAGGTGTGTTTCTTTAGGGTTCATGTGCTATACTTTTTGTGGTAACTCTTCCCATTGGTCACTACCCTTATTGTGAGCTTTTGCTATTGCTTGGCTGGTGAGTTTATGCACTCAACACCAGCATTACTTGCGTGGTAAAGTCATTACATTTTTCATCTGGGGATGCTCAAGGCTGGTATTTTCCTATGCCTGACCCATGCTCAGCATCTCCTATATTGCATGCACCTTTAGGGTATGTCTAGGACTCCTCTTATTAGCCTGTAACCTCAAATAAGCCAAACAATATCATCTAGACCTATCTACTACATGCCTATACCAGATGGCAGGATGTTTTGGCTGTTTACCACTCTATGAGGTAATTCGGGTGTAACAAGAGAAATTAGTATAGAAAATAGGCAGCTTTCTTAGAAAGTCATGTTTCGGGATGGGAATGGGTTAAAAGAATTGGGGAACTTGACATTTTTTTTTAAAGTTTATTGAAAGAATCCAGCAAAACTCCCTTCCAACCAAAGAGATTCTAAGAATAATAAAGACCTTTTTCTCCAGTGGGGTCATGTACATTTTTTATTCCTTTTGGAATAAAGCAAGCATGTGCATTCCTAATTCTTTTTAATCTGTCACTCAGATATCATGTGTCGAGGAGCTGGTGCTGAAAAGTGAATTACATAATGAGTGAGTGGAATACATTTTTTCCAGCCATAAGTATGTCTTAAATTACATATTGTTCATCTGGTTTTTAAAATATGGAGTTCTACTTTTTTTGTGGTTGTCAAATATGTCTGATAAAGTCTGTAATTTCTCAGTAAGGATCAGAGGAACTTTTCTATCTAATAAAATGGAAGTTACTCTTCCATCCTCAAAGTACTACTATTGGAGATCAGTGAGATTTATTTGTGTTTCATTAATCATTATGGCTTAGGGATGAATAATAATAATGGTGATAATAATATGTTATGTCATTCTGATTTCTTTGCTTAAGTGGTATTAAGAGGTGCATGGACATTAAATACTAAAATATTGCATTTGGATATACTGTATCCCTGCATGAAGGCCATGGAATCTAAATGTGATTTCAGAGGCCCTTGAAGGGGCCTGTGCTTACACAACAGTGATAATTGAGGTCTGCAATTTCTTTCATAGGCACATGCTGAGAAAGAAATAAGAAAAAATAAATTCCCTGGCAAGTGCAATGCAGACAATCATTTGGGATTCTGTGTTGTGGACCCTATGCTGCTGTCAGACTGTGGAGCACATTAGGATCCCATTACAGTGAGTGGTGATGAGATTCAAGGCAAGTGAATTCACAGACCAGAAAGAAAACCACGAAACTGCCTTTGAACCCTCTTCTGTTTTAAAAGCTGGACTCAACTTTTATAGCAGTATTCACGCATTTCTGTTCCACTGCTCTGTTTTCACTGTGAGAAGTTGTACAACTTCTTCAAGTTTATTTTTAAGAATGTTTTTGTTCCCTGGCACATCTAGAAAGAGTTGAAGGCATCTCCTAGTTAGTGACAGGGCTTGCATTTCACCTTGCTTGGTTGATGCTATGTAAAGCAAGCTTTGTCTTCAAGGCTGTATCATCTGTCACAGAACATCAATATGTAAATCACCGATAAAAGTAGCAGGGGCATATTCTCATTTTATAAATCTGTCTTACAATTTTTCTTTTATAAGAATTTTTAAAATTAATTTAATTTTAATTAATGAGAAAAAATAGGACCTCTCAACAATCACAGGTATTTGTCTAAAGTGATTACTACCTTTATATCAGCTTTAGAATTCAATTTATTTTTCAGTTTTATATTATTTTAGCTATATCAAATTTTATAATATAAACAATTGGAAATGCTGAATTCTTTCTCGTCTCAGGTAATTGAAACTTGTCTTTCAGTTTGGATCTCCGAAGAGGAGTAACAGGAAATTTTATTTCAAAGTTGATGTCCTAATGATATATTCTTCTAGTGTAGAGCATGCTTACAATGTTTTTTTTTTCAATTAATCTCCTTCTTATTTAATAGGAAATATAAGCACGATTGTATAGTTGTAGGAAATCTGTAATTCTTCACCACTTCCTCCTAAACAAAATCTCAGGTATTTTTGTTCTATGTTCCATGTGGATTAAAAAATTTAATTTTCAAGTCCATCGGTCACTTTATTTGTTGCCATAAGCATATTTATGTTGTGACTGTGCATTTCCAGCTGACGGCATTGCCACTTTTCACTGCTATTGCATGCGTGGCTGCCACACCCAACATTTAGCTGGTCATGGTACATGTGTGCAGAGAACCATCTTCACTTGTATAGATTATGGTAGCCGGTACACAGTTCTGACTTCAAATCACTGTAGAATCAACTATTTCCTGGTTGTTGACAAAATTTCCAAAAATAAAATTCCAAGAAGTTCAAGTATATACTTTGGGATGGTAAAAGAGGAACTTTAACCTGAGATTAACGTATCTGCCTGGGGAAACATGTTATAGACTCCCTTGGTAAACATACTACATGACTTATTAGAATGTACATGTTTTATTGTGGCTTAGTTATAAAAACATTAGGTGGATTTAGAATCATATACATTACAAAGCATCAATACATTGGGTTTTGAGGAATGAAGAAAAGTTCTAGGAGGGAGGAGGAATGGGGAATTCATATGCCCTGTCTCTTCCATGTCTGGCTTTCTGGGCAGTTGGCTGTCTTGAGTAGATGCAGTATGATGCGATATGCCTTGAACGAAGCAGCAGATTACATAGACGTCAGACTAAGGTCTGATTGTATGTATCCTTTGCTAATTCACTGTTGACCATTCTGGGAATTTAAGAACTTAATGATTTTTTTAAACAGCTTCCTAACCTTAAGAGTCAGAGGAACAACTATTAAGTGACTTATATGTTTAGTCCAAAGTTCTGTGAGGAAGAAAAGGTTGAACTCAGTAAACTGAGAGATCTCTGTCCTTTCCCAAGCAAGGGGTGTCCAGCCATGAAACCACTGTGGAAAGGGGGTCGAGAGTTCTTTATTCACATGTAAGGAGATGAATCCAGAGCCCCACTCAGTAGAGAGAGATCCTGCGCCAGGCCTGAGACTGGCTGATACTAGAATCACCCAGGGGGGGCAGGGAGGTTTGAGAAGAAAAAAATCTTTCCCACACTCCATCCACAAAAACATAATCAGAATATCTTGATTCCTAATGCATTTGGATAAGATTGATTAAGTTCAAAAAATTTATCTGGATAGTTGTGCACCTGGGAAAGGAACCAGTGGTACAATGCCCCTTCCCTCTCTGGTTTTTACCTTTTCCCATACTGTTCTCCTCAGAAACAATTGTGTATTTTTCTTTTCCATCTGATTTTAAAAATAAAATGTTATAGTTTACTTGAAAGTCTCATTTTGCCTCCCCGCCCTCCATTGATCTCCTTTTACTGTGGAGGGGTCCACTCTCTTTAGGTTGGTTTCCAACTTCTTTTGTTTGCTTTTAAATTGTTCTAAGTGCCTATGTGTGTCCACCAAGGAGAAAACTATGTTGGCTTCATTATAGCACTGAGTTTCCAGGTTCTTATGCAACATTAGTAAGTGGAGTGTATTTTATTTTTGTGACCATTTTCTTCCCAGAGCCCAGTAGTCCACCATGGATCTGCCACACAGCTAGAATCCTACAATTTCTTTTTATTGACCTTTTGGATTAGGCCCATTGTTATTTTATCCTGTTGATTATGAATTTCATTCTACATTTTGTTAGATAAACTTCTGAGTCTCAGCCGGGCGCTGGCACAAGCCTGTAATCCCACCATTTAGCAAGGCTGAAACAGGAGAGTCGCAAGTTCAAAGCCAACCTCAGCAATGGCGTGGCGCGGCGCTAAGCAACTCAATGAGACCCTGTTGTTACATAAAACACAAAATAGGGCTGGGGATGTGGCTCTGTGGTCGAGTGCTCTGAGTTCAATCTCCAGTACAAAAAAAAAAAAAAAAAAAAAAAAAAAAAAAAAAATCTGAGTCTCTCTATTTCTGAAAATACCTTCATTTTGTTTTTTTGTTGGTCAATCACTTAGCTCATGGCTTTATATCAACTTTGCAATTGAAATGATTTCTCTTAAAGTTTGATCTTATTATGACATTGTTATACAAGTGTTGCTAAAGAGAAATATATTAGTCTGATTCCTAAAGATTTTTTTAAAATATATTCTTTGTCTCAAAGCTTTTTAATCTTTCATTATTCTTTATATTCTGGAGTTTCAT
This sequence comes from Geosciurus inauris, assembly GCA_004024805.1. Classification (NCBI taxonomy): domain Eukaryota; kingdom Metazoa; phylum Chordata; class Mammalia; order Rodentia; family Sciuridae; genus Geosciurus; species Geosciurus inauris. Next base: position 4,850 of record PVHX01023482.1, read on the forward strand.
AAAAATGTATTGAGGTGGGAGTTATTTTTCACTTATTCTGCTCACTTTATGATGCACTCTTTCAATTTGATGACCAACATTTCTCTCTAGCTCTGGATAGTTATTCTTTCATTATTTCTTTATAATTATATCACCTTTATTCCATGTCCTCTTTTTCTGAAGCACTTGCATTTGAAACTTGATATCTCTTTTCTGTCATCCCCTTTAATTCCATCATGTGGAAAATAAAATTTTATCAGTATTCTAGTTGAGCATTTTTGGCATTTTTCTTCTTTTCCTAAGAGCTTGCTCTGATTCCCTCTTCTCTGTCATTTTTGAAATTATAAAAAATTATATTGAATATATATTTAATGCTTTTTGGATAAAATTTGAAATTTTCAAATTCTTATCTGTCCCTAAAGGCAGAAAGATCTGTTTCCTGGTGAGAAAGGCAGTCTATAAATCACCTTACATGCTACTGGCAGGGTTAGGGTCAAGGTAAATGTGAGGTGGCTACTTATCACATTCTCCCCGCTAGCCCAGCCCCGGCCCTGTTGGTGGAATCAGGTGGGCTTTACCTGTGGCTACACTAGAAACTTCAACCCCTTTCATCTGTTTACTCATTTGTTTTCCCTGGAATTAAATGTGATGCACAATATTCTCTACCTTCCTTTTGTTTCCCTGGTTTGGATCTCATTTCTACTTTACAACCCTGCTTACCCTGAGTCTTATTCCTCAAAATTCTGAGCAATAGCTTCCATCATTCAGAAAAAAGCATTAATGAGCTGTATGTCATCTCCTTTTATCTTCCAGAAATTGGTTGGATATCTTTTGACCACTGATGACTGCCTTTGGCATAGATTTATTCCCATTTATGCTTCTTTTGTCATGCTGTGGTCTTAGAACACCAGGCCAATGTGTGTAGTCAACCATCTTGAGCACAAGATCTCACCAAAACTCATATTGCTCTATGTGTTTTAAAAGTGTAAGGGAGATGGAGGTCAATGAGGGCAGATGGAAAGGAGAAGGTGCAAAAGCAGATGGAAAGGAGAAGGCTGACCTTTGAAGGCCCATTGAAACTATGAAGGGCAGGGACAGGTTCAGATGGGGGCTGGGCTGGAGGACTCCCAGAGGCACTATGGAGAACAGTGGACACCAGCGCAGGACAGTGCAGGGGCTCCGGGGAACAGTAGCAATTATCTTGTTCCCCACATGCGGTTCCCTGTCCCAGGTAGAATTGTGCCTCAGCATCCTTGGGAAACTGGTTCTAGGACCCCTGAGGATACCAAAATCTTCAGATCCCTTAAGTCACTTATATAACAAGTGACTTTACCATATAACCTATATACACCCATATACTTTAAATCATCTCTAGAATACTTACAATGCCTAATGTAAATGTGATGTAAATAGATGTTATACTGTATTGCTTAAGGAATAATGGCATAAACAAAAGTCTGCATACGTTCAGTACAGTTGCAATTTTTCACCAGATATTTTCAACCCATAGTTGGTTGATTCCACAGATGTGGAGACCATGGATAAGAAGGAGTGACTACATATTCTATGATTCTGACTTAGTTTCACTCTGAAGGAAAGTCTTTGTTTCTCTCTGAGGGTAGGTAAAACCCCAGGTCATGGATCCAAATCCCAGATGGCTAAGTTCCTGTGCTATTTGCTGCTTTTATCTCCTCTTGAATTTCAGCTCCTTTACCCTGCAAATCTCCTGGCAGCCGAAGTGATTAAAGCATTCTCTAAACAAGGTGAGGAAATCCAACGATAATTTGTGACAACACATCTGGTGCCATCAGTAGCTCTCTACCTGCAATGGCAACACAGTGGGAGGCTGTTTGCAAATATTACAAGTCTTGTCAAAGGATGCCTGGTACAGAAGAAACAAAGATTAGCTTCTCTGGAAGTGCTGCTGTTGTGATAACAATGGTTATTGATTACCTAAAACTTTCAGATAGTTGGCATGTAATTATCACAATGCTGTGGTGGATATCATTATTACCATTTCATATACCAGATTCCTGAGTTGAAAAACATTGAACTAGGGCACAAGATCAAATACCTGTAGTGGGATGAGACAGGATTTGGACCACGTCTGCCTCTTCACTAGTCTCCCTTGATGCTCTGCACCACCACCTAAAAACAGTACTTCTGTGCTTGCCTGTACTTATTCCCTGTGTAGCCACAGAGGTTCTGGTAGTGGAAGTAGCAGAGAAAGCTGCTAGCAGAAACTCTTGCTGGTTCTTCTTGCAGGCAAGTCCAGAAAAGGCTAAGTCTGAAAACAGGGTCTCTTAAAGTGCCACAGAGGGACCTCAATAGAATGCCTCTTAGGAACTTGCTCTTGGGGTGGGCTTCCATAAGCCTCAGTTTGGCCTCATCCCTGATTCTTTTGCAGAGAGAAGGAAGGTGCTGAGCAGGATTACATGTGAAAGAGAATGAGAAAGAGCCATTAAAAAATAATGAGGAAGACACAACACTACCATATCCACACCCATATCCAATTAAATGGTCTTACTTCTTACTAGAAAAAATACACTGTGTATATATCTCTGTTATGTTGCAATTCCCATATTGCATGGCAGATAATCCATTAGTTTAGCTAATGCTTATTGAGCATATTCTGTGTGCCAACACTGTTCAAAGCACTAAGTATATGCAGGGACTGAAATAAAAAAAAATTCTTGCCTTTGTGGAAACTACATTCAGTTGCACATTTCAATGAGAATATCAACTGCCATAAAGATGCATATAACTGATTATAGAAAACATTAAAAACAGTTTATGTTAAGGGATAACATGAGCAAAGAAATACTAAATGAGTAAACATAGGTTATAATTCATATTAAAAATTTATGTATGAAATAACAATTTTGTCAACTTATTTCATGCCACAACACAAAAGGTGTATAATGTAAGTTCAGCACCTTTGAGGGGGTTAAATGGATGGGCCTATGTGATGACCAGCAAGCCTGAGATGATGATTTCCACCCCCAGGATGACCAAGGACTGAAAAAGATCACATTTTAGCATGCTTCTAATCCAGTCGTGGCCCAGACTCATTATATACCATTTGGCAAGTACTGTGTACTATATCAAAAGCCTTTATGAGTTGAAAAACTGATAAACCTTTTAATGGAATAGTGGGAACATATAACAAATAACTGAATTAATTCTGTAGAATATATAGAGAAAACATCAGGACTCAGAAATGGCATGAAAATATGCCAAACTGCACTCATAATTAAATTCTAATGAAATCATTTCTTGTTTTTATTGTTCCTTTTGCCAAAGAATGTCACCAAGTTCAGGTAATGTCTGAAAAATAGACACTCCTAGATCTTGCTGGTGGAAATGAGAGTTTAATATTTCTTGAAACCAATCTGGTATAATATATTAGAATTAAAAATATCCCTATCATGTGCAAGAATAGTTATTACAACCTGGTCTGTACTGGGGAAAGGTTGGAAAGAACCTAAATCCCCATTGATTAAGGACAAGTAAAATAAATAAACCCGCTTGCATTGGAATGCTGTGCCCATATAAAAAATTCCATTTCCTTTTTGCTGGAGTGAAAGGAGTATCCAGGCATGATGTCGGGGGAAGAAACACCATGAGGATCCCAAGCAGCCTATACATACATGAATATTTTTTACTCCTGAGCCTCAGGAGGATCCTGAAAAGCTGAAGGAGATGATGCATCAGTGTCCCTCATCAGACCAAGTGCTCTGTGAGGACTAACCTTGATGAGTAGCCATGGAGTGGCTGGACTCACCTCCAGGGAGAATGGAAGTTCCAAACCAGTGCAAATTCTGCCTTGGGAAACTGGCTCTGAACTAGAATTTCAGCATGGCCACATGAACATCTGCTGTATGCAGACAGCAAATTATAAGCCAATTTTCTAAATCATCCAAGGAAGCAGGGAGAAGAGGCTGCCCCTGATGTCATATGGGTCAGAGCTTTTTCCACTGAAAAGCAGGTCCTGATGCAGAGCAGGGCAGTTCATCAGAAATACACTACCGTGGGTCTACGCCAGCAGAATTGGATGCTAGCTTGATGTGGCCTGTGATGAGTATGAGTTTCCTTCCTATTTGCGTCTTGGATCTTAAATTCAATTACTAGGTAATTTTACATCTTGTCTTTAAGCATAATGTACATAATTTTTATGTTATCACAAACTGTTCACCAATAAAACAGGCTGTTGCTAGGGGCTTACATGGCTCACAATTTTTATATGACAAATAAAGCTATAATGAATATCTTTGAGTAGAAGAATTCTTTTATTCAAATTTCCTTAGAATAGAGTATAAGAGACAGAATTAAGCAATCCAGGAAAGACTTTTCTTAAGTCTCTTCGACCACCTGTATCTGACTAATACATTATGCCAGTGACATGAAGCCATGCTCAAAAGCAGCATCACACATGTTTTGCAAGGATAACCATGACTTGAGTAATTTCTATAGTCTAATCTGAAGATAGCACATTGTGGGAAAGGCATAGAAAGAGGGTGGTAAGCCATGGTAAGCCATGGAGAGGGGCTTGGCTGCAGAGGCAGCTCAACTGCTCGCTGGCCTTGTAAGAGTCCAAGCTGAAGAGGAAGAGCTGAAGGGGTAAGTAGAGAGGAAGGGCTATTGAGGGCAGCTGAGCCTGGAGGGGTGAGAGAAGTCTGGTTGTGATGCTCAGATAAGCAAAAAGGAAACAATGAGAAAGAAGGAAGAGAGTGGTGACAGAGAGACTGAAGACTGAGAGACAACTCTTCAGGTGCTCACAGGGTTCTGGGATGACACAAGTTTTATGACTGACATAACTTAGAGGACTTTTTGGCCTGTGCTTCTCTGGGGTTAGAGAGAGATTCTCTCCACTTCCACAAATCACATGGAGGGATATGTGTGATTTGTCAATCAACAGTAATAGGCATATAGTAGAAATCTCTAAGCCCTCAGGCTCTATGAATTACTCAGGCCATGAACACAACTCAAGTATGCTTTCTCTCCTGGGACCTGCCAGAATGACTCTTCTCTGGGATGGAATTTTCACTCATCCATTAAGCCCTAACCCTTCCCAAGTTCCTGCCATGGACTTAGCATGTAAGGATGGCCTCTGACCTCAAGGATCTTGCAGTCTAGAAGGAAGCTAGCATAGTCCCTGATACATCAAGAATAAGCAGATGAAGCAGCTCCTGGCCAAAGGCAGGTCCAGAGGGAGGGCAGAGAGCAGAGTCTGTGTTAAACATAAGCTCACGTGTTTTTTACACTTTTATTTACAGAGAGGAATGATGGAAATGTTGGCCTGTTTCCTTTTGCTCTGGCTTGAAATAATCCTACTGTTCAGAATCCACCACTTTTTTCCAAACAAGTTTCTGATCCTCCAGGTAAATGCTTTCACTGCAAGTCTACAAAATTTCACAATAAGAAGTCTATTGATTTAAGACTTTTCCTAATGACATACTTTATTATTCTAAGCAATCCACGATCAGTACATTTATTTCTCACAAAAAGAAAATTTGACATTCTTTTAAATGACATATTTGACAGTCACAAAACCCTAATTGCACATAAATTATCTTCTTTGATCTTAACCTCTGAACTTTTTTCTTCCTGGGGGAAATACAAAAATAGAAAAAGTGTCAGAGAAAATCTGCCCATTAATAATTGGACAATTTAGTGGCTACTTAAGATACTTCTTTAATCTTTTTCAGTCAACCAACATCAAACAAGAATTTCTGACCCAGAAATGATCAATATTCTAAAGTTGCTGGATGTTGTAACTTGTGATATATTTAAAAACCACAGGCATGGATTGCAAAGGAAATGGATTCCTGTAATTTTCTGGGAGAGGGCTAAGGTCTGTGGATGACCAGGGGTCATGGCCAGAGGGAGAGGGATATAAAGACGCAGATTCTACACCCAGCTCTGCCACTATCTGGTCAGTAACTCATCTCCGTTCTTCTGGTGCTCTGTCTATAAAATTAGGACTTTGGCAATGTTATAGTTTGGATCCAGAATTCCTCTCTCCCCAAAAGCTCATATGTTGAAGACGTATTCTCCAGCATAGCAAAGTCCAGAGTTAGAATTTTATTTGAAATAACTGGATCATTTATAACCATTAATCCATTTGGTGGATTAATAATTCAAATGGAGTACTGGGTGGTAACTGTAGGCAGATAGGGCATGGTAGGAGGTTGAGGTCACTGGGAGTGTATCTTTGGAGATTGTGTCTTATCCCTCCTGGCCCTTTTCTTTCTTCTTCCCAGCTGCTATGAGCTGAGAAGCTTTCCTTCATCATGCCTTAGAGCCAATTAATCGTGGACTGAAACTTCTAAAATCATGAAACAAAATGAAAGTTTCCTTCCCTAAGTTGTTCTTATCAGATATTTTGGTCACAGTGATGAGAAACTGACAGGATAAACACAGGCAGGATTCCCCAAACTTGTTATACATTTATAAAGCAGTTAAAAACTGTTCATATTGCTTTCATACACTTTTGTTTTATCTTTCACAGTGGTCTTGTGAAATAGCTAGACCATTTGTAATAACAAGAAAAAGGCATGCGAAGCCCACAGAGGATCAGAGGCTTGTGCGGAGTCTCATGGTCAGAGAAAAGGCTCCTGATTTCTAGGATTCCACATCCACATCCACACCTACCCATTGACATCTGGAGCTCTTGGGTTGCCTGTTGTCTTCTAGAAGGGTTCCAACAATGAAGCAGGTGTCTGACCAGACTCTTGTTCTGGCAGCTCAACAAACAGTGCAGTGCGGACTATCTGCAGATTGCATCAGAAGGATATTAGGGTAGTGCTGAGAGGAAAAGGCAACAAGTGAGAATTTTAATAAAATGATACGAAATTTCAATTTAAAAATAATGTTTACTTTCTCTAACAGTCCAACCACTGAAATCTGTAGCCCTCAGATGTAAATTGTTGCTACTGGTGAGGGAGACTCTTTCTCAGTCAAAATCAAGTGAAATTTTAAGAAAGTAAAAATAATTTAATTTAGTCAACAATTATGACTTTTTCTACTGTTTTTGTCAGAATAACAGAATTATTGAGATATGATCCAAGTACCATTAACTGACCCATGGTTTTTAGTATAGTCATGAGGTCATATAACCATCACCATAATCAAATTTAGGACATTTTCATTACTCCAAAATATATAATGATAGCCATTATTGATTATCTTGCATTTCTCCTCAAACCACTTCCCACTAACAGTAGGTAATTACTAATCCAATTCTGTCTTTGTAGATTTGCATATTCTTAACATTTTATAAGTGGAATTGTATCATCTGTGATCTTTGTATCTGGATTTATTCACCAAGCATTATATTTTCAAGGTTAGACAAAGGTGCCAAACACATATATTGGAGAAAAGATAGCTTCTTCAACAAATAGTTCTGGGAAACCTGGAAATGCATATTCAGTAAAATGAAACTAAACTCCTGTCTCTCACCATGCACAAAATTCATCTCAAAGTGGATCAAGGACCTGGGAGTAAGACCAGATACCCTTTGCCTAATAGAAGAAAAAGTAGGCCCAAATCTTCATCATGTTAGATTAGGACATGATTATAGCAGCTCAATTCACAAAAGCTAAACAGTGGAACCAACCTAGATGTCCTTCAATAGATGAATGGATAAAGAAGCTGTGGCATATATACACAATGGAATATTTCTCAGCAATAAAAGAGAATAAAATTATGGCATTTGTAGGTAAATGGATGGAGTTGGAGAATATTATGCTAAGTGAAGTAAGCCAATCCCCAAAAACCAAATGCCAAATGTTCTTTCTGATAAGTGGATGCTGATCCATAATGAGGGAAAGGACACAGAAAGAATGAAAAAACTTTGGTCAAAGGGGAGGAGTGTGGGAGGGGGCATGGGGACAGTAAAAATAATGGAATGAGATAGACATCATAGCCCTAGCTTCAGGTATGACTGCATATATGATGTGATTCTACATCACATACAACCAGAAAAATGAAAAGTTGTGCTCCATCTGTGTACAATGAATAAAAATGCGTTCTGCTATCATGTATACCTAAGTAGAATAAATAAATTAAATTTTTAAAAATAATGGTTTAATCTTGGACTGTCAATTGTATTCTGTTTATCTTACATATTTTCATAAGAGTACCATCCTATCGTGAGCAGTGCAAGCAGTGCAGTATTGTAGTTCATTTTAAAATTGGAAAGTCAAAATTGAGCCCTTTCTTCTTCTGTTGACTGTTTTGGCTATATTGAATCCCTTGAATTTCCATGTGCATTTTAAAATTAGTTAATCTCTTTCTGAAAAAAAATATAGCTGAGATGTTGATAGAGATTGCATTGAATCTATAGAGGAATTTGAAGTGTATTTTTTTTTTCTGTGTGTATGTGGTACTGAGGATTGAACCCAGGGACACTCTACTACTGAGCTACATCCCCAGCCCTTTTCCATTTTTCTTTTCTTTTTCTTTTTTTTTTTAAGATAAGATCTTGTTAAATTGCTGAGGCTGACCTGGAACTTATGATCCTCCTCACTCAGCCTCCTGAGTAGCTGGAATTACAGGCATGTTTAAAAAATTATTGTTATTTTAACAATTTATGGACATAGTGTGTCTTTCCATGTATTTAGATTTCTTCTTCCAACAATTTTGTAGTTTTAAGTTGTAGTTCTTTTGTTGCATTTATTCCTATTTTATTTAAAAGATATTATATGTAATATTTTTCTTAATTTATAAATTATTGCTATCATAGAAATGAAGTTTATTTATGTGTATTGATTTTGTACTCTCCATTCATACTAAACTTGTTTAATAATTCTGTGTGTAGTACATTCCTTAGAACTTTCTAGATGTGAAATCATGCCATCCAGAAAGATGCAGTTCTATTTCCTATTTTCCAATATGAATGCCTTTAAAATATTTATATGTTTTTGGTTAGTTGCTTTGACTAGAACTTCAAGAAGAATATTGAATAGAAATAGTAAAAGCAAACATTATAGTCTTATTCTTGGATCATTGGTTGAACACATTTGTTTTTTTATAATTAATTAGGATGTTACCTGTAAATGTTTTATACACACCCTTTATGAATTTGATGAAATTCCCTTCTTTCTAATTTGCTGAGTATATTTATCATAAAAATGTATTGGAGTTTGTCAGTCATTTTTTCTGAATCTATTGAGATGCTTACATGGTTTTTGTCCTATATTCTATTGATGGAGATATACATTAATTAATTTTTGGATGTTAAAGCAACTTTGAATTCCTGAAGCAAATCCAAATTGATTATAGTATATAATCCTTTCATTTGTTGCTGGATTTAGTTGGCTAGTATCTTGGGGAGAATATTTATATCTATAGTAGGGATACTGGTCAGTAAATTTCTTTTCTTGTGATGTCTTTTTCTTATTTCATATTAGCATAATACTAGTCTCCAATAATGAGTTGATAAGCTTTCCCTTCTTATTTATTTTTTGGAAAGCTTTGATAAAATTGATGGTGTTTAAATTTTAATATAATTCTAGACTTGGGATTTGCTTTGTGGGAATTTTTTTATATAGCTAATTTTATCTGTTTCATAGTTGAATCTATTCAGATTTTCTATGTCTTCTTGTCAATTTAAGTAGTTTGCAGTTCTCTAAGTATTTATCCATTTTTTTCTAAGTTACCTAAATTGTTGGTATTGCTTTGCCTTCTAATTTTCCAGATAATAAGTACTTGATCTAATTAAACACTTAACTTTTAAGTGCAATGATTTCAGCATGCTTCAGATAAGAGCATACGTTTTCTGGAGTGAGACAGATCTAGATGCAAGGTCCACCTCTGATCCTCACTGGCTTTCAGGGGTAAACTTCAAATTCTATGGACCTCAGGTTGGTCACTGAACCTTAATATGTGTCAAGGGATGTGCTAAATTGTTCCCCATATTATCTGATTTCAAGGAGAATGTCTTTATTTAAAATAGGAAAGGAAGGCTCAAAGGGTTGACTTGGTGCAGGTAGCACAGGCTCTAAGTTATGGAACAAAGGTGTAATCTCATGTCTGTGAATTTCAAGACCAGCATTTTTCACCATGATGTTTGGTCACCTCCAGATCTCCATTTACTCTAACATCTGTACTGTATTAGATATGACATTGATTCTGAATCATTCTACTTCTTGTTATTTTCCCAAGGCCAGTTCTATGTGGTTCCTTTTAAAACATCTCTTGCTTTGATTTTGTACAACATAAATAAACCTACGATTTAGTAGATTTGCCATAAAAATATCTAAAAGTGAGACTTCATTGTTTCCATTTTACTGATAAGGAGACTGAGGCTCAGAATAATGGTCTTTCTCTAGATCACACAGCTTCATGAGTCACCTGTAAATGTCTCTCAGAGCACTCTGGCTCCTTCTCAGCTTAGCACTTCTCCATTTAAGTTTTCAGGAATTTTCAGAAGTTTTCTTCTGAGAGTCTCTTGGTCTACCTTATCATAGCTCCCTCCTCTCAGTGCTTCACAGGCTTGTTGGAAAGCAAATGTGATCACATCATTCTTCTGTTACCCATTTTTCAGTGGTTCTTGGACTTTCAGGGTATCTTTCAAAAGTACCCTCAGGCCTTAAGGCTTTCAGTGACCCAAGCTGGCCGACTCCTGGCTTTCAGCCCTACAAGTACACTCTGCTATGCCTTATGGATCCATGGATAGGCACCCCAAATAGCATGCTGTTTAGGATGCCATAACTTTACATGTACTGTTACCTCTCTGCCTGAAATTTTACTTCTCATTTATTTCATTGATCCTTGGTGATTGCTTGAAGTTTTTCCCTTCCATCTATACTCATCTGAAGTCCTACCTTCTCAGAATTATCTGAGTGGTCTTATGGGGTGCTCTTGCCTTATGTTTCTATCCTAACTTTTATCATGCTGCTAGTGTTGCTGATTTGTATGTCTTCCCCACAGGATTAATAGCTCTTATAAGGCACAGAACTATGTCTAGGGACCTAGTGTGTATGCATTTCAGTGTGGAGGCTTCTTAAGTATTTTTACCTGATGTGGCATGGACACTCAACATATACATGGAATTTTTCTCCCTAGTCTGGAAATTCTATCAGGAGAATCCCTACAAATTGCCTTTATGCTTTACAATCTTATTCAGATATGTGGCTGCAATCCATCAGACACTTCTCATCCATTAAATATAATTATATGCTTTGTTCAAATAGCCAGATGTTAAGTATAGTGAAAAGCAGATGTCATTTTATCCAATGGAAAGGTTATAAAAGTATTTATATGGCAATCAAGTACAAGTATTTAAATGATGACTGAAGTAGACAGGCTTTTCTTCTTGTAAATCCAGGAACAACTTCTCCCAAGAGAAGGACATTGCATAAGTGGGGCTAGGTTGGAGTCACAAACTTCTGAGAAGGATGTGTGACTAGGTGACTAGGTGAATAATCTGTTTGAGATTCTTTTGGTAATTTATGAGGAAAATTCACTCATGTTCCAATTTTTTCAGGGATTCTAACAGAATATTTTTTGCATAACATTCCTTCCTATCTCAGATGACAATGTCAGTATCAACTCAGGCACCTGGACCAGACACCTGGAAGTCAACACTGAGTATTTACTCCTTCCACTTTCTGTTTTGATCAGTTATCTAGTCTTGCCTATTTTATCTCCCAAATATTTCTTAAGTATTCTCCAGTCTTTTTTTTTTTTTTTTTTTTTGGTACCAGGGATTGAACTCAGGCACACTTGACCACTGAGCCACATCCCCAGCCCTATTTTGTATTTTATGTGGAGACAGGGTCTCACTGAGTTGGTTAGTGCCTTGCTTTTTGCTAAGGCTGGCTTTGAACTCGCAATCCTCCTGCCTCAGCCTCCTGAGCCACGGAGGTTACAGTTATGTGCCACCAAGCCCCGCTCCCTTATTTTCAGACGTACTACCACTGAACTCCCCTATATATCTTCTATACCCCGTGGCTGGACTCTGTCCACAAGGTTTCCTTTACTTGCATGTGCATGGTCCTCCCCACTCACATTCCAGTAAATATGTAGCATGATCAGCTATATATAATTGTATCTGAACATGCCTCTCTTTTTTAGAACCTTCTGATGGTTACCTATACTCTGCTAAATCAAGTCAAGTCCTGTGGCATGGCACTTACATTACTGTTTCCTCCCTTTCTGCCTCTTTGGTCTCTTGAATCTCCAATGCTGGCCCAGAAATGTCAGACTCTTTTATACTGAATTACTTGCAGATTCCTGCCTTTATCCTCCTTTTTATAAACTGCACATCATTACTCACATTATTTACATGCTCTGAAATTTCCTCTGGTAGTATTCCTACCAGAATACTTCAATTTACTTAAAAAATATATATTTTTAAATTGAGGTGAAACTCACATAGTGAAATTAGCCATTTTAAAGCGAACAGTTTAGTTGTCTACATGTTGAAACATTCTTCTAGGATATACAAAAATTACTTGCATAACTCCTTCCATATTCTTATTTTTTAATTCTATCATATGTATCATTTCTGCATCTATTGACTGACATTTTCTCTTCAGCAAGGGTTATATTTTCTTGCTTCTTTGCATGCCTGGTATTTTGCTTGATGGAAAGATACTAAATTTTACTTCACTGGGTGCTGGATATTCTGTATTCACATAGCTATCACTGAGTTCTTTTGAGATGTTGCTAAATATGTTGGAAGGAAGTTGATCCTTTCAAGGCTCATTTTGACCTTTGTCAGACACAATTTGTGTGGGGGGGCAGTGCATGTATTGTGGCATCACTGTCAACTAATGGGGAAGTTTGAAAGAAGCTTAAATACAACTGTACTTGGGTACATTTAGACACAAGCTTGGGACCCATGGGTGAGAGAATTGTTAACAAAAGTGCTTCCACCCACCCTCTGCTATATAACTTTAGGAAAATCTCACACTCTGAGATTTGTCTGTAAAATAGGAATAATAATTTCTACTTCTTGGGGTTGTAATAGGAAGAATGCTTGAGGTAATATATGTAAAGTGTCTTGTAATATGTATAGAACTTAAGAGATGCCTAACAAATTATAGGCATTTAACTAAAATTTTTTGACTCTGCTTAATTTTCATCAAATTTATTATAATTTTTCTTTAAGTATGAATGGCATAGATTACTGTCCCTGTCCATAATGGTGGCACCCAGTAAGATATATTTCCCTATGGGAATATTATTATGTTTTATGGTTGTTGAGAAAAATCAGTCATTTTTGTTACCTCAGGTTTTATTGTCTGTCCCACTCTAGTATTTTTATAAGCCCAGTGTTTATGTAAATATATTCTCCAAAATACGGTACCATAAAATGCAACTCAGAAAAATGTTTTAATGGTCAGTGAGGGTGGACAATATAGTATGCTATACACAAAACCTTATCTTGTTCTGCTGAAGATACACAGGGTATGTAATATATTAAAGACGAGTCTCTGATTAGCTCAAAAGTTTTAAAATCACCTTGGCTATAAACATAAATTCTACCTATGACACATCTAGCAATATTCCAAGAAAGTTCTGTTTCACAGATCTCATTTTGGGCAATGCCTCATTGGGCAAAGATAGTGTTGTCAATAGGCTAAATGGCAACGTGAGAACAAAAAGCAAGTTGTATTATTGGGCAGTGGCTACCACAAGTCAATATTTTCAGCTCTGCAGGAGACCTGGCCACTCTTGATCTATACTTGCTTTGATATCTTGTTTTTCAAGATGATTGATGCATAAAATGACTCTACATTACCATGTATTAGCAAGGATTTGCTCTGACATTCTACCTGGGAGTCAGTCAGAAATCCAATGTGAGGTTAAGTCAATAAACTCCTGGTTCCCCTTCTGCTTTTTATTTATTAATAGAATTGATAGGATCAAAAGGCCTTTCTTGTTCATTTCAAATCCTGCCAAAATGGAATTTGATCTGACTTGTTTTTAGGCATAGTACATTACATCTAATACTCTAGTCATATGAGAGTGTCTAATTTAACAAAGAAATGAAGGCTAAGAGAGTTTAAAAGTTTGTTTACAGATGAAGAGCAAACAGATCCAGATTTCTAGTTTTGAATAGGTGTATTTCTGATTTAACCACAATGTACTGTGTTGCACTCCAACTGTACTTGTTTAGAAAGTCTTACCTGCCCATCATTACTGGCTTTCTACCCATACATTATGCAACAAGCTGCTCCTGAATTAGTTGTTTAAAGCAAATATGTATCCTCATGGATTTGTGGATTGGCTAGGGTTTGGCTAATCTAGTTTGAGATCTGTTCTGTAACTATTTTCCTATTTAGAGACTAATCAGCTAGTGAGGACAAGTTCTTTTCATGGTAATGACAGAAGCCCAGGAGCAAGATAGTCACCATACAGTCTTTGACCAGGGCATGGCCACTAACTACATTGCTCAAGTAAGTCATATGGGCAAATCCAAAGTTAATAGATTTATACTTTGCTTCTATAGTTAAGAGAATTTAAAAGTCACATGCCACTTAGTATATAAGATACTCTTAGGTTTTGGGGATTAGAATGTGGACTCTGTTAGGAGTCATCATTCTGCCATGGTATTTGTTATTTGGTGGAGTTAGCATTCTAATGGCTTTTTAGTGGACTTTTATTGTGTTTTTAATTTGCATTTCCAAAAAGATTAATTAGGTTGACCAATTTTGTATGTATAATTTGTTCTACTTGCAATCTGTATATTTTCTTTGGTACAATTTTTACTATTGTAGCTTTGTATTATCAGGTAGTATGAGTATACTAACTTTGTTCTTTTCCTGAATAGCTTCTGGCTAGTCTAGCTCTTTTTATTTTCTGTATGAATTTTATATTCAGCTTGTCCATTATATATAGAAACACATATAGAATACTGGTATATTGACATCATCACAGGAATTTTGGTAGACTTTGTAATTTTGTGAAGATTCTCAGAAAACGCCTACATAGACAATATTGTTCTACATGCATAGAAGCAACTGTATTTCTTCTCTCATGAATCTGTATGTTCTTCATTTATTTTTCTTGTTTTGTTACTCTGATCAAGAACTTTAGTTTTAAAAAACTAGTAAATTAAAATTGCAGAAACAGATACCCTTAGGTTATTCCAACTTTGCAAAAAATATATTTGATCCTTCATCAATGTGTATGACATTAAGTGTAGGTTATTTTGTAGATGCCCTTTAGTAAATTGAAGAAGTTTATTTCTGTACCCAGTTTGCTGAGAGTTTTTGTCACAAATTAATGTTGAATGTTGTGAGAGGCTTTCTGTGTCTATTGAGTATCTCATATGGTTGTGTTTCTCTTTTTTTTTATTAAAATGATGAATTAGATTGATAGAATTTTGCATGTTGAACCAGCTTCACTTTCCTAGAATAAATCACACTTGGATTGTTGGAAGTGATTGGCTAGTGTGTTGCTGAGGACTTTCACATCCGTTCATACGGGATTTTACTATTTAGCTTTCTTTTCTTGTAATGTCATTTTTCTCATTTGGTATCACAGTAACGTTAAGCCAATTAAATGAATTGAGAAGTGATCCACATTTTCTATATTCTGAAAATATTTTCATTGAATTAGTTTATTTTTCCTTGTTAAATGTTTGGTAACATTTAATAATGAAACCATCTTGAGTCTCAGTTTTCTCTGTGGATTATCTTTATCACAAATTTAATTTTTTAAATAGATATTTTATTATCAGGTTACATATCAATTTATGGACATAGAGCTTTTAGTGTTGCCTTATTATTTTAAATATCTATAGAATGGGTAGTGATGTTTTCTTTCACTTCTGATAGTTAAAATTTAATCTCTTTCTTCCTTTTATTCTTCCTTCCTTCCTCCCTTCTTCCTCCCTCTTTCTTCCCTTCCTTTTCTTCCAATCTTCCTTCCATCCTTCTTTTTTTTGGGAGGTAGAGGGGTCAGTCTAGATATATGTGTATTAATCTCATTAATATCTTTCAAAACTTTTTACTTTTGGTTTAATTGATTAATTCTATGTTGTGGAGTGAGAGTTGTCAATTTCATTGATCTACTGACATTATTGTTTTTTGCTTTCTTCTTATTTTGTTTTTAGCTTAATTGTTTATTTAGTGTATTAAGGTACCTAATAATCGATTCAAGACATTTCATCTTTTCTAGTATACATAATTAATATTACAAATATGTCTCTAAATATTTCTGTAGCTGCGTAAGTAGGAGGTTCCCCCAAAAGACAATGTAAGAATGTTCAGAGGTGAAATCATAAGATAATGAGAGTTTAACCTAATCAGTGTATTAATACACTGAGATGGATTAACTGAGTGGTAACCATAGGTAGGTAGGATGTGGATGGAGGAAGTAGGTCATGGGGAGTGCCCCTTTGGGATTTATATTTTGTCCCTGGTGAGTGGAGATCTCTCTGCTTCCTTATTGCCATGTCCTGAGCTGCTCTCCTCTGCTGTATCTTTCCAACATGATGTCCTGCTTCACCTTGGGCCCAGAGCTATGGATTGACCAACCAAGAATTGAATCTCTGAAACTGTAAGCCAAAACAAACTTTCAAACTTTTCCTCCTCTAGATTGTTCTTGTCAGGTCTTTTGATTACAGCAACTTAAAGGTTGATTAAAACAAATATCAAGCCACATTACTTGCTGTGTTACACATCTTATGGTAATATATTCCCAATTTTATGAATTTCATTCTTTGTTATTTTTTTGTCATAAACTTTGCTTTAATTATATTGTAATCATACACTACTTTACCATTTTGGCTTTAGCCAGTTACTTTAAGAGATATTAGAAATAAAAAAAAGAATTATATTTACCCTCATTTGTTTATTTAGAGAAGTATGCATTACTAAATGTAGCTCCAAATTCTCTGTAGTTTTCTACTGGTTTACTGAAATCCTTTCTTGCATATTTCTTGTAGTGAAGGTCTAAGAGTGATGAATTATTTCACAGTTGTTTTACTGAAAAAAATTTTTTTCTTTCCCTTCTTTTTTTTTTAAAAAATGTATGTTGGCTGGATACAGAGTTCTGTAGTAACATTTAATAATGAAATAGTGTAAAGATGTCACTCCATTTTCTTCTGGCATGCATAGTTTCTGAAAAGAAGTCTTCTGTGATTCTCTTCTTTGTTCTTTTGTAGTTATTTTTTTGGTCATTGTTGTTGTTTTATTTTTTGTTTATTTGTTTTTGGCTACTTTCTAGATTTTCTGGGTTTTCAGCAGTTTTGATATGACATATGTCAATGTTTCCTTTTTTTTTTTTGGTTGGTTTTTGTCTTCTTCTGTATTTTCTTGTTGTTTTGTGAGCTTTTTTGATCTATGGTTCAGTCATAATTTTGGAATTGTTAATGGCTTTTTTCCCCCAATATTCTTCTCTCCAGTTTTACTTTCTCCTTCTGGGATTCCAACTATACATGTGTTATCCTACTTGATATATTTTCACACTTTTAGAAGCTTGCTCTTGTATTTTTCCTTTTCTGTTGCTTTGTATTTCTATTTGAGTAATTTCTATTGCTTGATCTTCAATTTGGGAAATTCTTTTTTCAAAGTATACTGATGAGACTTTAAAATACATTCTCCATGTCTGTTACAGTGTTTTGTGCTTCTAGCATTTCCTTTTGGTTTGATTTTAGAGCTTTTCTCTCTCTGCATACATTACCCATCTGTTCTTGGTTAGATACTTTTTCCATCTGAGCTCTCAAGATATTAATCACAGTTATTTTAAGTTCTGTGTTTGATATTTCCAACATATGTGTCATATCTGACTCTGTGCTATTGGCTTAATTTCCTGACATAAAATATTTTCCTGGGTTTTTATTATGCCTCATAATTTTTTGTTAAAGTTAGATATCTTGTTTAGTTCAATAGAGATGGAGATAAGTTACTTTCAGATCTGAAAATTGGCCTATTATCTTTACTTTGCTGAACGTTTAGGGTGAGGGTCTAACTTATAGCCCTGGTTGAGCTGGATTGCGATTCATTGTTGTTGTTGGTGGTGGTGTTTTTACTGCTCTGTAGCCTAGAAACTTCTTTAGTGTTCTCTTATGTAGAGGAAGGCACTGGTTTGCCAGGTTTTCTCCTAAATCTGCTCCACCTCAATTTTAAGCATTTCTTTTGTGTTGTGTCTCAGAAAGAAACTCTTTCCATCCTCTTCACTTTGTGACAGTAATAGACCAATGTTCCTTGTTATTTAGTTTCTGGTATCTGTGTGTGGAGGCAGGGTGGGGACATAATCAATTATTCTGATGTTTTCAGTATTAAAATTGCACTGTCTTGCTATGCATGGCAACACATGCAGGTAATCCCAGCAGCTTATGAGGCTGAGGCAGGAGGATTACAAGTTCAAAGCCAACCTCAACAGCTTAGTGAGGCTCTAAGGAACTTAGTGAGACCCTGTCTCAAAAAATAAAAGGTTTGTGGCTCAGTTGTTATGCACCCTTGGGTTCAATCTCTGGTTTAAAAAAGAAAATGCACTGCCTCCCTGGTTCTTGGGTCTATATCATCTCAGTGATCTTCCTTTGCTCCTAGCTTTATGTCTGGGCCAAGCATTTTTTTTTTGTTTTTTGATACTGAGGATTGAACTCAGGGACACTCGACCACTGAGCCACATCCCCATCCCTATTTTGTGTATTTTATGTAGAGACAGAGTCTCACTGAGTTGCTCAGTGCCTTGCCATTGCTGAAGGTGGCTTTGAACTCGCGATTCTCCTGTCTCAGCCTCCCTAAGTGCTGGGATTATAGGCTTGCACCACCACACCCAGCATGGGCTCAGCATTTATTTTTATACCCCTTACAAGGGGCAGGGATTTTTTTTTTTTTTTTTACTATTTTATCATACCTGCAATAAATTTTATTCTATTTGCTAAGGTCAAAATTTTTATTTTTTGCCCTTCCATATAGCTTAATATTTGCACCGTAAGAGGAATAAGAAAGAAGGATACAGGCAGGTCTTCCAGAATTTCTCACAAGTAGTGTTATGGAGCATTTTTAAAATTTATTTTTAATTGACAAAATAATAATTATTTATGTGATACAATGTGATGTTTCTATATATGTATACATTTCAGAATGATTAAATTAAGCTAATTAATACACTCATCACCTCATACACTTATTGTTTTGTGGTAACATTTACTCTCCTAGCAATTTTAAATTCACGATAGTTGCTTTGAGTCATACACTGTGCCAAATTACACATTTACCTAATTTAATTGTTATATAATCTTGTGAGGCAGAAACCATTATTATTTTTGCCATGCCTGCATATAGTCTCCATCATTTTGTTTAATGCTTTTTCATTTCCTTCTGTCATTATCTCTTCAGTTCGCTGAGGAAAGGGATCACTATTATCTTGGTGCTGCTGTGTGGTCAGTACATATTTAACACAGTGTATGCTCCATGAATTCTGAAGGAATTGATGCAAACATAGACCTTGGGCACATACATATACAATAATTATTATATCATCTTCTCATTTCTTGTCACCATCCCTGGAAGACTGGAATAGGATAGGATCCATGTGTTTACAAATGTATTCAATTGTTTATTAGGTATAAGAGGGAGGTGGGAAGGCAATCCTAGAGTGTGGAATTTGGGCAAGTGTCATCACTCTTGCTACCATGTTGATGGCTCAATTTTATTAAGTCTGTTTCTCCCCTTGAGATGTGGCCATGGCATCGTTCCTAAATTGTTTCTTATCTTCATAGCCATGTTTGTTGAGCTGTATGCCCCTGCTGCTTCTCTATGCCCCCTGCTTCCAATGCAGATGGGTATATTTCAGAATGATTAAAGCAAGCTAATTAACATATCAATCAGCTTACAAACTTATCATTAAACCTGTGATATTTTCTCTCCCAGCAATTTTTAAATTTACAATATATTTTAAAAACTATAGTTCTCATGTTGTGTAATAGATCTGAAAAACTTTCTCCTCCTGTGTAACTGAAACTCAGTGCCCCTTGACCAGCATCTTCATGTCTCCCTTTCTGTTTCTGGTGTTTCCTTTCCCGTGTGTTTAAATTTCTCCTTTCTCTTCACCTCTCTCTTCCGCTTTTGCCTACCCCACTCCACCACCCACACACATATCACATCAGTTCTTGCTTTCTCTTACCATCTCTATTTTGCTTTTCACAGGTATCCTGAAACCAATCCTGATTCTTGCACCTGCTCAGGAAATTAAAATGTCTAATCTTTTTGGCTGCTACAGCACTGGAAGGCCAAGCTGACAATCTGCTAACTACAGCCCCAAAGCTAAATAACAGAATGTTTTGCAATCAGGGCTAGAATCACAGGTGGCGGATTCTTTTTTAGCTTTCCAATGCCAACAAAGCAAAAGAAAATATTCCACACCTCCCTGCTGCCTTCTACTTCCCACCTGCTTTTTCTATTACATAGTCCTGGGGAGAGCTTCTGTGGGGAGCACAATTTATGCCTTTGTTTTATCTTCAGAAATGAGAAGGGGGCATGGCTACGAATCCCTAGTCCTCTTTCCCACCCTCTCTCCATCTCACACTTGCTTCTTGTGAAAATTCTCACTCCCTCCTGAGTGTGTGTCACCTGCTTTGGAAAGTACTTGAGAAAATGGAGTCCCAGGGATGGGGCCGCATGTCACAGCTGGTCATTGGACTTAGAGACACATCCATTCTCTGACAGAAGTCCTGTGTCTCTGAAGGAGGCAAACACTTTGCTTACAAATGGGCCTTTTTCAAATAAAGGAGACAAATTAGGTACGTACTTCTTAAGGAAGGGTGAGGATC
>PVHX01023483.1:0-25663 GCA_004024805.1 Geosciurus inauris
TTGCAAGTGTGTCTTGATGTTTTGTAACCTAAGCTTTAAACTTCAAAGTTGACCCCCTCTGATACACTTCATACAGAACAGTAGATAAAGGGAAAGAGAATGAGGGAAACTAAGTTATCACATGTGAATGTAGGTTAAAAATTAGTTGGCATATATAAATATGAATATATAGAAAATTATTTTAGTACTCTTTCTACTATTCTTTCAGTCCTGAGACTGAAAATGGTATTTATACATTTCTTGCTCATTTTCCATTTGCTCTCAAGCAGCACTTCAACAGGTCTGTGTCCTTTACCTTATAGAGTGATCCACATCTTCATGAGGCATCTCAGCACTTGTTGGTACCGCCTGTAGAAGGATGCTGTAGTTTCTGTGAGACCACCACTGGACATGATAATAGATGGAAATGTCCTAGAAGATCTCCTGAATTCTTATCTATTTTCCAATGCTCAAATAGTGTACCAAAAGTCATGTTTCCCCCTGAAACCTGGGACAGAAACCCCAGTCCACACTACAATCCAATTTTGTAGCACAATTTTTTTTTTTTGGTGATTTGATAGCCCCATAGAGCCTACTTGGCAATGTCAAAGTTCAGTTTGATGGAATCACCAATGTGTTCTGTATAACCATGCCTTCCACATATGCCAGCACCTCTAAACTAACAGAGCCCAAAGTCATGGGCATGAGAAACAAAACTTGGCAAACAGACTCTAGGTGTAGTGACAGATGCCACTCATACTACCTCCCCTTCTGACATAAATTACTGTGTTGGTCAATGTTCTTAGTCACAAATGATGGAATTCAATCAAGATAGTTAAGCAGAAAGAGACTTTTAAAAAAGGTAATCACAGTCTCCAGAACAATTAGTGATAAGGGCTTAACTCTAAAACTGTTCAGGAATAATGCTCCATTATATTGTACGAGTGTCCCATTGAACATCCAGCTGCAGTCACTGAGTGTCTTGTGACAATGATCATGGTAGGGACTAGAAGACAGATACCTAGCATACTTGTCTTGGAAGGAGCAAACCCTACTCCGCCATGGTGGCCAGAAGACTGAGTTCCTTGCACATGGCTGTTGCTTCCTGTTTCTTCTTCCACATTCATGTCTGGCCTAGGTGCATACTATTGGTAGAATCCACGTTACTCATTTGCATTTATACTGCAATTTGTGGAGGAGATGATCATGGTTTTATACACACACACACACACACACACACACATATATTTTAGGTGGAGTGGAAAGACTCACATTGTGAAAAACTATTAAGATATGGAAATATTGTTCAAGAACTATAAGGCAGCCACAATTGACCTGGTCACTACAGGCTCATTTTGATAATAATATAGGCTTCAGTTTTTATTATTTATTTTTATTCATATGAACTTTATTTAACATAGAACTAACCATTTAAATTGTGCATTTCAGGAACATTTAGTTCATTCACAATGTTGTGCAACTGTAACCTCTAGATAGTTTCAAAACATTTTTATTATTCCCCAAAAGAACTCTAGGCCCATTAATTGGTCAATTTCTGTTCTCCCCTTCTCCCAGCCCCTGTGGAAGCCATTTGTTTTCTATCTCTATAGGTTAACCTTTTCTGGGTATTTCATGTAAATAGAATCATACAATATGTGGCCTTTTATGGTGGGATTCCTGCATTTAGAATAATGTTTTTGAGGTTCAGCTATGTTGTAACATGCATCAGAATTTTATTCCTTTTTATAGCTGAATAATATTCCTTTTGGGGTATATATTGCAGTTTATTTATCTATTAATCTGGGGAAGGACTTTTGGAATACCTACATTTTGGTTTTTGTGAATAATGCTGCTATGAACATTTGTGTCCAAATAGTTATATGAATATCTGTGTTTTCAATATTTTGAGGTATATATCTAAAAATGGAATTGCAGGATCATATGTTTATTCTATGGTTATCTTTTTGGAGAACCATTGCTATTCTTTGGGTAAGTGTCTTCCAAAGGTCCACGTGAGAAAGGTTTGATCACCACTGTGGGAGGTAGTGAGACCTTTAAGAGGTGGAGCCTTCTGTCCTAGAAGAGAATAGTGAGGCCCCAGCCCCTTTGTCTTCCTTTCTTGCTTCTTGGTCATGAGGTGAGCAGTTTTTCTCTGGTGTATGCTTCTACCATGATGTGTTGCTTGTGATGTAGTTCCAAATCAACATGGCCAACCAATCATGGACTAAAATCTCCAAAATTGTCAGGCAAAATAAACCTTTTCTTTGTAAGTTGATTGTCTCAAATATTTTGTTACAGTAATGAAAAACTGATTAAGCCAACTAGCGAACTGCTTTCTACCATTGTGTAGCATTTTACATTCCTACTGGCAATGTGTAAGGATTTCAATTTCTCCACATCCTCACCTTCATTTACTATGTTCTCATTATAGCCATCCTTGGAAGCATGAGGTGGTATCTCACAATAGTGATGATTTGTATTTTCCTAATGATTAATAATGCAAAGCAGCTTTTCATGTGCTTAGTGACTATTCATATATCTTTTTAAGTCTTTTGTCCAATTTTAAACTGCATTGCTTGTCTTTTTGCTGTGAAGATGTAAGAATTCCTTATATATTCTGGGTACTAGATATTTATCATATAATTATTTGCAAATATTTTTTTGTAGGTTGTTTCCTCACTTCCTTAATAAAGATGCTTTGATGCTCAAATCTTTAAAAAAATTTTATTTTTGTACTGGGGTTGGAACCCAGGGGTACTTCACCCTAGTCCTTTTTAGTTTTTATTTTGAGGCAGGGTCTTGCTAACTTGCTGACTTTGAACTTGTGATCTTCCTATCGCAGCCTCCCAAGTTGCTGGGCTTACAGGCATGTGATATCACACCTGGAAAATTTTTTCAATTTTGATGAAGTCAAATTTATGTGGGTTTTCTTTCATTGAAAGCTTTTGTGCCATAGCTAAGAATCTACTGCTAAATCCAAGGTCATGAATATTTATCCTTATGCTTTCTTCTAAGAGTTTAGGCCTCAGTTTGAAATTTTCCAGTAAAGCTTTGCACTGGGTCTCTGTAACAAACAAAGGTTGATTAAATTACTTGCTCCCTGGAACCTATGAATTAGGATGCTTGGGAATTGGTGTTCAGAACCCTAACTCTATGTATGACTGCATATATGATGTGATTCTATACAACTTACAACTAGAGAATTGATATGTTATCCTCTATCTAAGTACAATGAGTCATTTTACACTGTCAACATGTAAGCCTAAATAAAACAAGAATAAAAATTAAAAAAAAAAAAAAAAACAGAATGAAATTGAAACAGATCATTTCCTGTTTCTGGCCATAGCTTTATTTTCCATCTCCATTTTAAGATTTCAGTTACTGAGGAAAGAAAACAAGGAAAGTTAATGCTATAGAAAGTTAAGGAGAACAAGAGGAAAAGGAACCACAAGTGAATCACTAGATGGGGGTTTACAGTTTCTTTGAGAGTGGGACAGAAATTGTCATACAAAGTTGGAGTGTTTTTTTGCTTTTATTTCTCCAGCTCAACAGAATGATAGATGTTCAATTGATTAAAAAGTTTCAATCAGTTGTTCTCAAAGGCTGGCTGTAGCCATGTCTGGAGCAAGAGTGAGGCTAAGTAGTCAGGATATTTGTTGGAGATTTAAGAGACTCACATTCTATTTTACCCTTTTTCCAGTGACCTGTTATTACTTATGGGGCCAATTTTGGTCTTTGTGTCTCAATTAATTTCTTCCTTTTCTCCTCCCTTCCCTTCCCTTCCTGTGGGGAGTGGTGACTTGGATCATGGTTTCTAACTGCCTTGTGGTTGTGGCTGCTCTTGCACTGGGAACCTTCTGTGCAAAGATGCAGGTCAAGATTGCCCAGTTGCTATGGTGATGCGCTGCCTGAGGAGGTGCTGTGCAAAGGCACAGAACTCTATCAGTCTTGACCCTGAGCTCAGAGACCAGCTGCTGGGGATAAAGAATTCTGGGCATAATAAGATAACCACAGTGTCTTGCAAGTGCCACCTTCAGGCCTGTCTGCTTTGCAGAAACTCTCCCACAGATAACCTTTTGATGATAAAAACCTACATAATAAACATGCTGTACCAGCTCTGGGTCACTGTTCCTCCATCAGAGTTCTGTGTCCCACGTGGTCCCAGCTTTCTCTCTATAAGTGTTTGTTTGTCCTTTTTAATCCGCCATCACCTCTCGCTGATTTTCTAAGGTTTGGCCACGTAGGTTGTGGCATCTTGCCTACCCTTTCTCTCCTTTCCTTCCTTCCTTCCTCTCTCCCTCCATCTCCTTCCTTTCAATATCTGATAGCTCACAGGAGCGCTGCATGCTTAACAATCTGACTTAAATTATACTCAGGATTTTGAGAAGAATGATCTGCAAGGAACTGGTTATTTGCTTTATGTAGGAGTAAAAATGAGATAGTTTCTTTTCCCATTAGAATGTATCTTTGCAGACATTGTAATCCAGGGAAATATTTAACTTGAAAGATAACTTAGGAATTTGCAATTAATCAAAATCACAGATAAAATCTTAATGTACTATCCCAAGGTGATTAAAGATGATCAGTAGAAGAGAGTCCTCATGTTAGTGTGTTCAAGTAGATCCATTTCCCCCTGATATGATCATTGAATGAGTCAAAAATAAATAGGATGTGGTGGGATGATCATAGTCCTTCCTTTTTTGCCTTTGGTGTTAGAAATAGTACATGCACATTGTGTTATTCTGAAAGCTTAGACAAGTAGGTAAATACTCTCAACACTAATCCCTTCTCAGCAATCATTACTATTATCATTCATCTTTGTGTATTATTTTCTTCCAATCACATTGCAAGGTAAAAAGTACAAGGCATTTTTTTTTCAAACACTAATGCACTTTTCTTGTTCACATATACTTAGGTGTGATTGATCCATAATTCAACCAAAAACTTCATGTGCCAAGAAAATAATGAAGGTCATTTTACCAGAAAGTCCAAGATATTTTTGGCTTTCAGTATAGGATCTCAAAGTCTAGGACAAGACAGTCTCAAAACAGTCTTTATTCAGCGAGAAAAAAAGAGTTTTCAAATTAAATAACTTTCCTTTTACATAACAAAGGTCAAATTTAGAGTTGAATCAGAATTTTATTACGAACCATACATAAGGAGAAAAATCAGAATATAAAATGTGGAAAGTTCCTGCTCACGAAGGGAACAAGGGGAAAGCTGGAGGGAGGAGGATGGAGGCAGCAGAGAAGTGATTGGGGGTTGGTAGGGTCCTGCCTTCCAGCCTCTTCCCCCCTGCTGTTGGGGTGAGGGCTGGAGAGATGAAAGAGATTCAGATAGAAGTTCCACTTCGCTTGAGAGGCTCTTGCTCCCCTGCAGTGATCAGAATGGTGCCGGCACCGGAACACAGCGAGTGAAGACCAGGGAGGGCAGAAGTTCCGCTGGCTGGCTCAGTGTGCTGATGGGCACGTGCGCTGGGGTCACTGTAGTGCGCAGCTAACTGCTGCCCAAGCTGGGGTGGAAGGGAACTTGTGCCCAGAGTTCAGAGGGCCTAAGTTTCCATTTATGTCTTTCAATTCCTAGAAGTGGGATTTCTGGATCAAAGGGTATGAATATTTTAAGAGCATATTGCCGATTTGCTTTTCTGAAAAGAGATTTGGGTAGTATTTGAGATTCACTCTATCTTTAGTAGTGCAGGGCATCATCTTTTGAAGTCTTTGCCCATTTGATAGGTATTGTTTTAATTTGCAATTGTGTAACTACTAAAGTTAAACAGTTTTTCTGTTTCGCTAGATGCTTGTTCTTCTTGAATGAAGTTTCTCTTTTTAGCCACTTGTCAACTATTTTCCACTGAAGGATTTGCATTTTTCTTATTAAATGATAAAAACCTTTATTATGTGTGGACACTAATGCTTTGTTCACTATACTTATCACAAAGTTTTATACTATTTTTCTTTTATCTTTGCTTTTTCATCGACTTTTTGATGTTTAGAATTTGTAAATTTTTGTTTTCTTTGGGAAATTTTCATTCCTTTTATGTATTTAGAAAATTCCCATCCTGAAATTAACTTAATATGTCTCTACATTTTTTGGGCGGGTGGTATGGGGGTTTGACTCAGGGACACTCAACCACTGAGCCACATCCCCAGCCCTGTTTCGTATTTTTTTAGAGACAGGGTCTCACTGAGTTGCTTAGTGCCTTGCTTTTGCTGAGGCAGGCTTTGAACTCTTGATCCTCCTGCCTCAGCCTCCCGAGCTGCTGGGATTCCAAGTGTGCGCCACAGAGCCCAGCTTATCTCATTTTTAAAACATGTGAGTTTTAAAAAACGTTTTATTTTGAAGTCATCAGTTTTGCTGAAAAGTAGCAAGAAAATACAATGGATTCCCTACATCTTTATCCAGATTCCCCAGATGATAATATTTCACGCATTTATTTTATCTTAACTTCTTTTTCTCTCTCAAGCTTTGTATCTCTACATATGAACACATGCATAAACGTATAGAAAATCTGTATTTCTGAACTACTTGAGAGAAAGTTGAACATGAACATTCTTTGCTTCTTTAAATAGTTTATCGTGTATTTCCTAAAAAACCCCCACATTATCCAAGCCCTTTGCCATTCTGATTACTCACATCTGAACATGATTTGGTGGATCAATATTTCTCTCAAATATCTAAATCCAGAAATGCATACAATATTATCAGTAGGGACATAGTAATATTATCAAAATTAAGAAGTTAAACTTGATAAATAGTTATCTAGCTAATTAGCTATGATAAAACAATGATCTAATATATAGATTTATTCAAGTTTAGACAATTATCCTCATAGTTCCTTAATAGCAATATAATTTTCTGTAGTATAGAATCTAATCAAGAATCCTATGTTGCATTTAGTTAACATGTCTAGAATTTCTTTTCTAATATGAGGCAAGTTTTAAATGTTATTATTTTTGTCTGAATAGCCAGTTTTCCGAGTCATTTGCTGAGTAGGCTATTGTTGGGAGACAATTTCACATGGGTTTCACATTTCTTTATATGTTGCAGAGACATGAACTGCTTTTACTCCAAACTATCTTTTCAAGGATGTTTGCACAGCCAAACTGACTTGAAAGGTACAGGTATTGTCTCCTGGAGCAAAGGCAGATGATTTTATTGTTCAGTATAGAAGATTCAGGTTCCTTAAGATGAGAGTTTGTTTCCTGGAATGCAATCCACCTCATAGGAAGGTATCACCTGAGAGACTCTTTGTGTTGCCCTGTGAGAATTAGGATTCAGGGAAATGAATACAATTACGTGGTTACTGTTCTTGCTGTGAGCAATAAGACCCAGTGTCTCTGATTCAGGAGTCTTGTGCCTTCTTTACAATACTGTGGCAATGAACTTGTTTACTTGCAAGCAGGGTCACATCTCAGATCCTTCACAATTCTTGACATTTGTCTTTTGACCAGGTTTATGCTATATCCTGTCTGTATCAGTCTCTGGAATTGCTATACATGACTATCACTACCATAATTCTGACTCTAGCTTTGCACCAAAGCAAGCACAGGATTAAACCTATGGCTTAGGTAATTTATGTAATAGAGTTTTTTTCTGAAAGGATTGAAGGTGGTTTTATTGACTATAAAATTCACCTGCATTGACTGATGATGGTCTGCTAAAAAGACAATGTTCTTAGGCAATATGGAAAGGAGGATCTCCAGAACAAGAGAAATATTTGTAATAGCACTAGTAAGATAAGATCTAGAATATGGTATTCACCTCTGGGTTACACACACAGAGTAATCATCATCATTATTAGTCTTGCTTTTTTTCTAGCTTTATTGCAGTATGATTGATAAATAAGAATACTTAGGATGTACAATGTGGTTTTTTGATATACAAATACATTATGAAATGATTATTAAATTAAGCTAGCATATTGTCACTTCACATAGTTACCATTTTGATTTTTGGATAAGGACACTTGAGATCTACTCTTATATAATTTTGAGTATATAAACACATCATTATCAACTATAGTACCATGCAGTACATTAGGTGTCTAGAACTTACTCATAACTGAAAATTTATAAACTTAGACTGACCTCTCTCCTTTTCTCAGCCCCCTAGTTCCTGGTAACTTCTCTTCTACTCCCTGTTATTATGAATTCAATTTTTTAATATTCCACATACATGTGGAATCAAGTGATATTTCACAGTATTTATTTTTCTTTCTGGCCTATGTTACTTAGCAGAAAGTCCTTCAGATTCATACAAGTTGTCACAAATGGAAGAAATTTTTTCTTTTCTTTCTTTCTTTTTTGGTACCAGGGATTGGACTCAGGGATATTCCACCACTAAGCCGCATACCCAGTCCTATTTTTGAGTGTTTTATTTAGAGATAGAGTGTCACTGAGTTGCTTAGTGCCTAGCCATTGCTAAAGTTGGCTTTGAACTTGCAATTCTCCTGTCTCAGCCTCCCAATGTGCTGGGATTACAGGCATGCACCACCCACACCCTGTAACTTTTTTCTTTTTAAAGGATGTGTAATATTCCAGTGTGTGTATTAATGTAATTACATTAAAAATCTATTCATTTGTTGATGGATACTTAGGTTGTTTCCATATTTTGGCTACTGTGAATAATGCCACAATGGATGTGGGAGTGCAGATATTTCTTTGCAGAAGTGAAAGGCATGTGGCTCTGGGTACCAAGTGGTGGCAGCTCCTCTATTCTGGGGTGTGGGCACCTCCACTGCAGTGTTGGTAGCAGTCTGTTAAATATAGGGGCCTATGGAACAGTTAGGTATGTGTGGAGATATGGTGGCTTCAGGGTCTCTGGTGGTGGCTTGCTGTGGTGGTGGCTCTCATCTGAGTGGTGGTGGCTCTCTGTCTGTGTGGTAGTGGCTCTCTGACTGTCTCTTTCAGTGCAGGCCCTGCCAGGCATTGTGGAGCTGGAGTCTGAGCAGGGTAGTCTGCAGCAGCTGTGGCTCCATTATTAGGCACTGGGGTGGGCAGAGCAGCAGCACAGCCATTTCTGTGCCATGGCCATGGGAGCAGAGCTGCCATGGACTGGGGTTCTGGGCAAGTGGTAGTGGCTCTTATCCTGGGAATGCACAACAGCAGCTCCTTCTTGAGAGGAGCCACAGCAGCTTCTCCTTCTCTGGGGATCCTGTTGGTTACCTCAGTGGAGAAAGCTACTGTGTGGTGTCTTCTGCTGAACAGGCTACTGGGGTCCAAGCCCAAGAACAGTAAGGGATCCTCTACTGTGAAAACCCCAGGGTGTCAGGATGCCTTGGGGGCTGCTGGGCAGTGATAAAGGCTGCTGATATCCTCTACACATTCAGCCGCTGGAAACCACGGTGGCTCCCATCTCATGGGTGATACTGATTGCCAGGCCTCTCCTCTGTTCTTAGAAAACTCCAGATGTCTCAGCTATGCTGAGCTCCCCAGTGATATTTTCCATGTGGTTAGTTTCTGGTTTTGGCTCTGCTGTGTTACTGCAGGTTTTTAATTGGACTCCTGAGCCTTCTCAGGGCTATTTTCCTTCATGGATAGATAGCTGTCTAATTGTTATTTTTGTCTGTTTGTTTTTTAAATGAGGTCTCACTGTATGACCCCAGCTGGCTGTGGACTACTGAGCTCAAGCCACTCTCCTGCCTCAGCCTCCAGACTAGCTGGGACCACAGGTGCGCACTCCTGTAGTGGGCTTGTTGTTGTTGTTATTGTAGAGGGATGGAGAACTGGCACCTGCTACTCCACCGTCTTGCAGACTAAGAGAATTATTGTCGACAAACTGAAATAAAAGTACAAATGCAGGTGATCCAAATTGTGAAGAGCCTGGAAAATACATGTTCTGAAGAGTGGATAAAGAAAACGGGGCATGATAAACTAGAAAAAAGAAGACTTAGGGGAAATATATCAGAAAGAACGTTAGGTAGAAGGACCTGTCACTGAGTGAAAATTTTCAGGGATGCAAATTTTTGACTTTTTGGAATCAAAATCTGTCTAACAATCAGAAATTTCACAAATACTGACTCCCCTGACAGGCATTTTTTGGCAAGATTGAAGTTGGGATTTGTTTGGGGGGGGACACAGAAGTATTGGTGGGGAGTTGGAAGGGATGGTCTCTCTAGTCCCTCCTAGTTTTGACACAAAGATGTGAAGAACACTATCCCAGCTCTGAGTATAATCTTAAATGATCTTTGGGTGGCATTTTAATAAATAGTTCAACTTTTCTGAGCCTGCCTGTCTGGTGTTGGGTCTGAATCAGGACTCATTACTCATAAAACCAGTCTGCACATTCTATTGTTCATCTTGTGGGGCTCCTGGAAAACATTTCTGGGATGCAGAGTAAAGCTAATCACTTTCTTTCGTTAGCTTTTAAATGCTTAGATCAAATTTTATTTCCTTTGCTGTCTTAGCTATAAAATAGGGAAACACATGCGCTCGCGCACACACACACACATTAGTGTCTGAATGATTTCAAAGTGATACTTCCATTTTTTTTTTTGTAGGTTAAAGTTGATTCTTGACTTATTCTGAAGCAAGTGATGGATTGGGGCAGTGCTAGGGGAGGGGACACATTAAGAATTCCCTGCTTATAATGTGATTTTGATGGGAACACATGGTCTATGTAGGTGAAACGGAAGGGACAAGAAGCTGAGAATTTTCATTGAAGACTGCCTATGGCATCTTGCTTCGTGTAACATGATAAAAAGGCACTATAATACTTTGTAGATTGAATTTTTTATAGAATGTTTTTAATATACTAATTTTTTATTGGTTATGTATCTACCATAGCTGGGCATTTTTGTACATTGATTGTAAGCCACATAGATAGTTTCCAGAGTAGTAACAATTCTTTTCAGTTTTCCATTGTTATAGATGAAAGGAAAATGAGATTCACAGTGGTTAATTATATGTCCATTTTGCTGTGCTTACAAAGTGATGTTTAAAGCATTTAAAGATGTGGCATTCCATCAAAACTTGTACCTGATCAGTCAACATGAACTCTGGTCAGTTCACTGGAAAAAATACAATATTGCAACCAGACCTATTGACTTCCCTGATGCTAGTCTAACCCTTCTCCCTTCTCCTTTTCTTTACACCTTTGGCCAGGACTGCTTTCTGTCTAGCTCCTATGGCTCCCTTCTCTCCTCACTCCAATGAACCCTACTTTTATCAGAAATTGATCTTCTAGGGTCACTCACTTATCATGTTCTGTGTGTCTCAGAAAACATCCATGACATTTCACTTCTGTTGACTGCTCATCACTGGACTTTACTGAGCATACATCATGCTCTCATCACCATGCTCAACCGCTTTCATACATTCTCTGGTTCAAATGCCACAGAATTCCCAGTGAAATAAATATTTCTCCTGCTTCCATTTCACAGAAGAGTAAAAGTGAATCTTTGCCCATCCATAGGCAAATTCTCCATAGTTGAACCAGTATCTGATAACTTGCTTCAAGGTCCAAGATATTTGACTTGGTTTAAAAAGTCCTCTGTAATCTATTCCAAATGCAACATAGTGCCTGCTATGTAGTGGCTGGTAAATTTTGTTTTGATGAATCGATGAATCCTTGCAATTAACATCCTTATAATTTCTATAAATATCTGGAGAATCTTATCCATATAGTCGAATATGATTCTGACAGTCATATACCCCCTCTTGATATTGCTTCTATTTTTAATTTATATTATTATTATTATTATTTTAGTGTTATTTAATCTCATTTTAAAAATTTATGTGGGCTGGGGCTGTAGCTCAGTGGTAGAGCGCTTGCCTAGCCCGTGTGAAGCACTGGATTTGATACTCAGCAACACATAAAAATAAATAAAAAAATAAAGGTATTGTGTCCATCTACAACTAAAAATATTTTTAAAAATTCATTCAATTAGATGATAATATCTCTGAGGGAATGCATTGTCTCTAATTCCTTGAATCCCTAAAGCATTATGCCTTTGGCTTCCACATTTGATAATGGCAAGAGTCCATCCATTTTTGCTGAATATTGAATCCTTAGAGTTGAACATAGGAGATAAAACCAATAACAGGTGCTCAGAGTATTAATATTTATTTCTTTTTTTAAGGTATTAGAAAATGCATTGATTTTTCAGACAGACTGGTGCTGCTCCTTAATAGCAACATGATCTTGTACACATGAATTAACCCCTCTGATCTGAGCTTTCTTATTTGAAGATAAAATAATAATATTACCCTTGCAGCATTATAATATACAGTGAGCACTTAGGATGGTCTTAGTAAATGGTTTGGTTCCATTGTGTGCAGAATATTCACTGTTATTGAGGACTACTTCATGATTCAGAAAGTTCACTACTAAATAGTAAAAGTGCACTTCTTTTTGAGAAGATCTGGAACTATCAGTCAAAAGTTCCTTGGCCACATCCTAGGAGGGCTCTGAAATACCATCCTCATGGCCTTCTGCTTTAGTGCTCTTGAACCCAGCATTTCCCAATGGGCAAGCCAAAAACCATCAATATTTAAGATGTTTCTAAGAGGTTCCATGTGAAAATGAAAAGGATTTTGTAGTGAAGGAAAAAATATGTACAAGAGCTCATGAAGAACAGCTAAGTGTTCTTTGAGCAGTGCTTCTCATCTCTTTTAGTATGCCACCAATAGGTATAAAGTGTAGCATTTTTCACTCTTATTTGACAACCAACTTCTTTCTTTTCTTCCATCCCATAGGTTTGATTTGTAAATGTTTCACAGAATACGCTTGAGAAAACCCAAGATGGCTAGTTTCTAGTCTTGTGCCAAAGTGCTGTTCAAGAAACCCATCCCAGGGAACAAGATGTTCTTTAGAATGTAGAAGAGGGAATTGGAGAAGATTTATGGATAAGTGTGACAGAAAGATATTCCTAAAAGCACTTCTTTGTGAAAATGATAGTTATTAAAATAATGAGTGAGTAACTGACCTGATGCTTAGATAATAAAGCAAATGAGGTCAAAGTTTTTGTTCTTGGCTTCATCTCCCTACCACCCTCAGGGCTCAAACCACCATCACCCACCAAGTGTGGAAGTTTTAATTGGCACACTGGAGAGAAACTGAAAGCTTGTTTTCATTCTAAATGCATGCATCTTAGAGGGGAAGTTCCAGAAATTCGAGTATAATAGAAGAAACTTCAATGGGAACTAGGTATAAATAAGTCAGAATATATGATTCTTTTGCATAGCCAAGTGATATTTTTTTTGACTCTTTAAAGAGGTCAGAAAATGACAAAACTCCTGTTCATTAGAGATTATATTATGTTGCTGTTTAAGGTCTGGTTAACATTCTCAAAGTTCTAAGAGGTGTTTTTGTTTTTTGTTTTGGAGGGGGGAATCTGGGAAATAGCTTCTATTTTCACATTGTGTCCTGGCTGTGAATATCTGCTGGAAGCATTAGAGAACAATTGGCTATTAGTGTCTTAGGTAAACATACTTTATTATTGCAGTTCAGTTTTTAATGATTTCTAAGGGCTGATGTTGACATGTTGAATTATCCCTAAATGCTCAGGTTGGATTCTTCATGTGATCATATGATATGGTGGAGGCCAGGCCAACATCTTCATAGTAATATTTCCTTTTCTTTTTATGTTTTTCTTTTATTTTCATTTTTTAAGCAAAAATTCCTTAACTTTGAAGAGACTTTCTCTCTTAGGCAGAAAACATTAAGTGTTTTCTCTTAAGAAATAGGACTTAGGAGGCAAGGACTGAGGATCTTCTGTGACACTCTCAATATACATGTTTCAATTATGTTTGTACCTTTGAAAGGTGATGTTCTCTATCATAGGAGGTTCCAAAAGATATTTTTTAAAAAAACCTTCATATTCACTTTCAGAGTAGGCAGAACAAAGAGACTTTTTTTCTCAACAATATAATTTATTGAGGGCTTACTATATTTCAGAATTTAAAGTAATTTTCAAACCATCATAATGATCTCTTACAAGAGTCAGGATATTACCCAGGTAATGTTTTCCAAAGCCTGGGCTCCTGTTCATCTTTAAATGCCCATGCCAGGTGCTCCAGTGGAGTGGAAGAGAACGATTGGGATCAGATATCATACCCTCTACTTGACCTGCCCCAAAGTTTCCTTAACCCTCAACCTCTGCCTGTAAAATAAAAGTGCCTCTACTAGTGGTTACAGATAAGTACTGGGGCAGGACAAGGTATGGAATTGAGGATGGGGTACAGAAGCGATGTCTATTTGTGTTCATCATGTTCAGACCCCAGCTTATAGCCAACCAGAAAGGCCTGGTTGATGGTGCAAACCTAATTAGCACATGGCCTTGCCTTACAGTGACTTTCACTGAAGCCCTGGGGCAAGGGATTGAATAAAAAATATTAAAGCAACATAAGCAGAGGGCCATTAGTGGGGGTTATTTTTGTGCTGGAATCATTAGGAAACAAAACACAACTTAATTTAGAGGTATTCCTTATAAATAATTAATTTTGAACTGAGCCAGTCACAGACAACAATTGATTATACAGCTAGAGACCTCCAATCAAACAATGCCCCAAAGTGACAAACCCCTATCTTCTGTAGCCAATCTGGAGGGTGGGAGGGGATTCCTTCCAGGATCCACCTTGGATACCAAAATTTGTGGATGCTTAGTCCTTTATATAAAATGGCATAGGATTTGCATAGAACCTACACACATCCTATTAAGTACATTAAAGCATCTCTAGATAAGATATAATAACTAATACAATATAAATACTTTGCAAAAGTTTTTATACTGTATTGTTTAGGAAATAATGACAAGAAAAAATACATATGTATGCTCAGTATAGTTTTTCCAAAATGTTTTCAATTCATAGTTGTTTGCATCCGTGGATGCAGAAACCGTGGACAGGGAAGGCCAACTGTAATTATGTACATTGCTTCCTTTTTCAGCCTACAAAAGCCCACTGTTCATACTGCTGGTGCAGAGCTCTCTGAACCTCTTCTAGTTTTGAATGCTGCTTGATTAACATTCTTGGCTCAAATAAATTCAAGTTTATTTCACCTAAAATTTTTCTGTTAGCATAAAATATTAATAAATTAGATAAAACAAAGTAAAGTAAAATATGCTTCATTAAGTATTTCTTTGAAAAATTGAGCAAATACATAGAGTTGGTAATGGACATACCATGAGTGGGTTTTCCTCAAGTTAGCCCAGGGATGGTGAGAATGGAAGGGCCTGTGGTGCCTGAGCAACCTCCTGAGAATGGGAGTAGCAAGGGAAGAGATGTGTCAGTCATGGCTATCCTAGTGTCTGTGAGAGATGCTCCAAGAAACCCTTGACCAAGATGAAGTGGGTCTGGTGCTACCATATTTCGCTACAGAGTCATTGCAGACTTTACTTTCAAATTTTCTTTTGCAAAAAAGTAGGATGTGACCATTATGTAAAGCTTTAAAACAAATCATGCTGGTATTATTTGAAAGTCATTTATTACTAAACTGCCTTTGGCGCAAGATTAGGAGGCATGGAATACTAGTGAATATACATTAAAATGAAATAGTCTAAATCGATGCACATCATTGCTTCATGACAGTTTGGTGAACATTTTTACAGTCTGCAAGAAAAGTTAACACATTCATTGTTATTAGTTTGTGCATTATAGTCAAAATATTAAGAAAATTTACTAGAGTGTTGTGCAGTGCAGATTTACAAAATTTAATCTTCTGTGTCTGAAGATTCTGTACTACTATCTTTGGTTTCAGTGGCACTCACAGAAGATAGTACTGCAGCACCAAACAAACCAGGCAAGGTAGCCTTTGGAAATACACTGTCAATGGGCAAGGGCTAAGAATTCTAGGTTCCTGGCTCACAGAGTGCCTGAAGTCAAGTGGGTATTCAGTTGCCACTGGTGAATACATTGTTGCTCTGTTTACCTTTTAAACAGTGTGATGAACAGAATTACACTGTGCAACCATTAACACAAGGAAAGGTTATAAACCAACTTGCAGACTCAAAAAACAGAGTGCCATGATTATGTGGTGGCGAGGATGAAGAGCTGAAGTGGGAGATTTCCAGTGAGGCTGGACGTGACTCTCACAACTGTCACTGGGACCTTTTTGTACTCTCTAGGACAATATGTTTTGGGGACATTGTGGTTACACAACCCGCTGCTCATGTACCTGTTTATGAGAAATTGAAGATAAGAGGCGCTCAACTCTCAATGTGGCAATACTGTGCTTACAAAGCTGTTTGATAGCAAGTGGTCTTTCTTTAGGAAGAAAAGAATCTTATAGGATATATTATTCACTTTCATACTCTTCTGTCTGTTCTCTTATTTTTATTTTTTCATATCATATACATACTCCATTGAGAAACCCTATCAGAGATCCACAATATTGGATATGAATGAATAATCAGGCAGATTAAAGTCTGTGTATACAAACATGAATCAGAATGTGAACACAAAACATCTAAAAAATTTCTGGTTTCTGAACCAGAAATTTCTTCTCTGCTAATTCTTTAGACTTATGTTATCTCCTAAAACTTTGGACCAGGAGAATGAATTTTCTCCATTGGGAAATGTCATAATTTTAAATAATACTAAAATTTAATATAGTTCCTGATGGGCCTGCAAAACTAATTCTCTTTCATTATTGAAGAAAATTCAGTATGCTTAGAGTATATCAGGTGACTATTAAATGGATCATTATTAATCTGTCTACACAGGGATTGTATAAATTATTCTGGCTCAATTGTTGACATCTGCTACTCAAAGAAAAATTTAAACATTATGTCTGTGTTTTTAAGCTTGAATAAAAGAAAGAATAATAAAAATTTATATTTATTATACAAGTATTGTCATATTATATTATACAATTTTTGTTAACTAAACTGGACTTGAGTGAATAGTTATGAACAATTCGTACTTTTGTTTTTCTGGTCAAGTATATCTCCTCAATTAAAATAGGTTTATGTCACTGACTTTTTCAGTTTAGAATTCCATGGTAAAGTTTTTCTCTAAAATCACTATGTAGTGATCACTATAAAAAAGTTAATACAAATTCACTTATCAACAAATATATTTTGCTACAGTCAAGTTGGCCTCCTCCCTGTTTCTCAGCCTTGTTTGCTCAGCCTATGGCTATGGTTGGGATTTGAACATCTCCCAGAGGCCCATGAAGTCAAGGTTGGGCCCGCAGAATTGTGTTGTGAGGGGTGGTGGAAGCTTTGAGAAGTGGGGTCTAGTGAAAAGGATTCAGGTCCTTGGGGTCATGTCCCTGAAGGGACGGGTGGGACCCTGGACACTTCCTCTTTCCCTTTGCTCTCTGATTCACAATATTGGTGGTTTTGCCATATACTTTTACACAAGCAGTAATGTACATTAGTTTGTTCATGACATTTTATTATACATATTATAAAGACTAGATGACCAGAAGAAGATGAATTAAAGCCAGTCTGCAAGGCTTTATTGAAAGTACACGCTCTTGGGCGGAATCCTCCCGTCCATCAGAGTGCGCCCGGGAGAATGGCACTGGGGCTCCGGTGTAGGGAGAATTGGAGAAGCCCGGTCAGGAAGGGGAGGGCTTGGGGGCAGGAAGAGAAGGCCAGAGTCCTTCTTGGATAGGTCAGGAAAAACCACTGATTGACAGGAGGCGTGTCTACTGGTGACGTCAGCGCCTGGCTAGCAGCTCGGTTTTGCAGCTGCTGACTGCTGCTGCCCTGACCAAGATGTCCCTTTAATTGGACATCTTGGACCCTGATCCGACCTAACACATATCTTATTTCTTCAATTACATCACAGCCTTCTAGAAAGCAATATCTATATACCTAGAGAAAGGCTAAGAACCTATAAGAGGTGGTTAATCATTTCCTCGGTATTGTTTATGATTTGTTGCTTTACCAGAATAGTTTTTTGTTAATTCATGGGCATTTTAATTCATAGGCTAATTGAGTTAATATAATAAATTAAAAAAGTGTCATTGGCAAGGCATTTCTGTCAGCTAAACATTGAAAATTACATTTTTATTTTTATTTTTTG
Source organism: Geosciurus inauris (assembly GCA_004024805.1). Lineage (NCBI taxonomy): Eukaryota > Metazoa > Chordata > Mammalia > Rodentia > Sciuridae > Geosciurus > Geosciurus inauris. The sequence goes on from PVHX01023483.1 coordinate 17,952, forward strand.
GTACTGGAGATTGAGTCACATCCCCAGCCAATTTTATTTTGAGACATGGTTTTGCTAAGTCTTTGCTTAGGGCCTCACTAAGTTGCTGAGACTAGTCTCAAACTTGCAATCCTCCTGTCAGCCTCCTGAGCTGCTGGGATTAAAGTTTTGTACCACAGCACCCAGCTGAACAGTACAATTTTAAAGGGCTTATTTTAGGTATTTTTTGCCCAGTCATTGAACACTTACTACATGTATGTTGTTTTTATGTTTCCTAGACGGAGATTGTAATGGTGATTATTTCTTCGTCATGTTTTTAATTCAGCTTTGAGGGTTGGTTATGATGTAATATGCATGTTTGTTAGCATGTATACAACAGCTTTGCCATTCTTCAAACGTTTATTTATTATAAATTTTTTTATATAATATTATTTATTTATGTATTCTACTTAGGTATACATGATAGCAGACTGCATTTTGATTCATTGTACACAGATGGAGCACAACTTTTCATTTCTATGGTTGTATGTGATGTAGAATCACAACATACATGCAGTAATACATAAAGCTAAGGCTATGGTGTACATCATATTCCACCATCTTTACTGTCTCCGTGCCCCCTCCCTGCTCCCACCCCTGTGACCAAAGTTCCTCCATTCTTCCCGTGTCTTCCCCCACATTATGGATCAGTATCCATTTATCAGAGAGAACATTGGCATTTGGTTTTCTGAGACTGGCTTACTTCACTTAGCATGATATTTTCCAACTCCATCCATTTACCTGCAAATGCCATAATTTTATTCTCTTTTATTGCTAAGAAATATTGTATTGTGTATGTATACCACATTTTCCTTATCTATTCATCTATCGAAGGGTATCTAGGTTGGTTCCACAGTTCAGTTTTTGTGAATTGAGCTGCTATAAACATTGAAGTGGCTGTGTCACTGTAGTATGCTGTTTTTAAGTCTTCATAAATGCTTTTCTATTCATAAAATATTACATGCTTAGTGCAGAAAATTTGGTAAACACAGAAATCAGAAAATAAAACCTAACAACAAAAAAGAATCATTTGTAATCTCACTAGTGTCCTCATCACTAGTATCTTGGTGTATTTTGATCCTTACAGTACTTTTTCTGGATTAGGAATGAATCCAGAACATTTTTTGAAGCCTAGAATTTTTGAATTGGGGAGAACTTCTTTGAGAAAAAAATACAAAATTATATATACAAAATAGAAGTCAAAATTTGATATTTATATAGAATGAGAAAGAAAATACAGAAATTGCAAATTTTACAAAGTTGAAAAAAGTACAACTGTCATGCATCCAGCAAAACGACAAATTAGTGTTTTATATTTAACTCCTTCACACTCCTGTCCCATTTCTGTTGTTTGGATCGAACACTCACTGTCGCTTTGAAAAAGGCAATGATTTTGAATTAAATTTTCTATACAAAGACTAGAAAAAGAATTAGAAGAATAATCTTTTTACTCATACAGTTGATCAAAATCAGTCTTTTATTATTGCTAGTTTCGAAGAATCCTTTTGTATTAGCTTCACACTCCTTATTGATATCATCTCATGTGTTGGCAGATTGGCATGTTTGCAGGTGAGGTGTTTCTGGCTGGAGGAAGCCCTGCTCCCATAAAAGCTGTCCAGTATGTGTGGAGGGTGGAGATGTCCATGATGCTGGGGTTGAAATGTCCTTATGAACCAGAAAGTGGGCAGTGGCTTATTCAGATCCTTTTCTTCGGAGACAAAGCTGGATATAAATACTGTGTACGATTCTCCAGGTGGATTTTGTCTGTGCTTAGTAGATGTGGAGGTAGATCTGTCAGTCGGTAGGCTCTTGACTCCCAACTGAAAGACTAAGGCAGGGAGGGTGAACTCTAGCTTGGGACACCCTGAAGCTGAAATTGAGCCTTTCTGCTTGAAGGAGGACATGCCCATTTTGGAGGGACTGGTGCAAGGGAGGGGTCCAGAATGCAGCATGTTGATTTTGTGGTCAGTCCACTCTTGTTCTTGACACATATTTAATACAAAATGGTATTAGGTGACTTAATTTTTCTGGCACTTAGCAACATATGTATTTTTTTTCTGTGAAATGGTGTTTATAGATCTAAGTATTCATCATATTAAAAATGAATAAAAATTTTTTAACTATCAATGTAGTATTGCTGGACATTTAGGTTATTTAAAAACTTTCTAAATATTATACACAATGCTGCATCTAACATTCTCATGCACATGTCTGATGCTGTCTTTCAAGATAGCTTTTTTCTTGGCATAAATTTTTACAAGTGGCATTGTTGGATGAAGAAGTATGCAGAATTTTTTAAGGATTTGATATATACAGCAGGATTTATTACATTGCACTTCTTTTCTACAGAAATATTGTAACAATGTATTCTCCCCTTCACAGTGTAGGAGAGTCAAAGACTTTGCATTCCTTGAATTGAAAGCATTATAAATTAGGAGTATTGCTCAGCACTCCAGAGAAAGCCATTAAGGAGAGGCTGATTGTTTTGAGAGAGATCTATTTGAAGCACTGTCTGTCTGACACATTTGTCAGAATAGGACCAGGGAGCAGCAGCCTGCAGAAACTACTATCCAAAAGCTTTTTACTGACATCAAAAGCCTGTGACCTGTCATTGGATTTTGCTACTTAGGCAGTACAGATGATGTATGATTTGGTCTAAAAGATCAGAATCATGAAGATTTGGGCAACTTTGGGAACCAGACGGAATGCGGTGCAATGTGAATTCAAGTCAGCTTCAAATTGAGCATCCACACTGTTAATGTCTTTTGACTTTAAAAGGTGGTAACAGCCAGTATTTTCCAGTCAGATATGAATACCTCATTATGGTTTTATGCTCATGAATTTGATGGTGTGGTTATTTTCTACCCTGTTCACTATGAAATATTAAGGGGATATAGCATAATAAAACTATAGAATACTGTTAACGAAGGTCAGGGGAAAGAAAGAACAAAAGAGCTGTCATGTATTGCTAACCAATTAAGCCTATTAGTCATTAATAACAATTAAAATTTCTTCATGTTGCGTGGAAAGAATTTAGTTTACAAAAACAATTTCATTGTTTTGAATATTTAAAATATCTTATGAAGACTATAATTTAAAATGCATTAAACTCTGTCCAGGGAAAATACTATAATGTGACATGTTATAAATGAGTCAAAGAAATTTAATCAAAATATTCATTTCAGATTCCATGAAAACAAGTAATGATTCCTTTTAATAATGAGCTCATGTCTTTTCTAGGAAATGCAAAGTGATAAATTACAAACATAATGTACCAGTCTAAGGTAGAGGTTATAAAATTGAACTGGAAATAAGAAAAGAACATTGGAACAGCACAGTGCACTTGCTACATGTGGACCTGTAAAGCACTGGGGATATATAATACTATGTTCCAACAGTCTGCAGGTGTCTGTCCGATTTCCCTGGGTGAGGCCACCATCTCCCTTGTACATGTCTACTCCCAAAAGCGATGTGGTTGGTATTTGCTTTGTTGGTGTACAAGTCATGGGAAAAGCCCCGGCTGTAACAGTTTGGGAGACAGACTGAACAAGTTTCAGGTCCCAGGTGCTAGTTTTTTAGACTTTCTAGCATTTAAGCACCTTTGCCACATTAGGCACTGGTGATTTAAGTTATTTTCTTCACACAGAACATGTATCATCTCATGGGTTAGAGGTTGATGCACACTGTTGAATTCATTTGACGATCTGATCCAATAATATTTTGGGGGTACCAACAGGACACCTCAGGACCCACAAAAATGACTTCTATTCTAAATGGAGAAGACTAAATCCACAAATAATTATAATGTAAAATTATATGACTAAGTTGGGCATGGTGGCACATACCTATAATCCTAGCACTTTGGGGGGCTGAGACAGCAAAATCGCGAGTTCAAAGCCAGCCTCAGCAATGGTGAAGCGCTAAGCAACTCAGTGAGACCCTGTCTCTAAATAAAACACAAAACAGGGCTGGGATGTGGCTCTGTGGTTGAGTTTTCCTGAGTTCAATCCCCAGTACTAAAAAAAAAAAAAAATTATATGACTAATGTGAGAGAAGAAACATGAAGTACTCTGAAGGATTCAAAGAAAGGGGACATGGTTTGTGGGGAGATCTGAAAGACTTCATGGAAGAGGTGGCATTTGTGATGTGCCTTAGCAGGCAGAATTTGACAAATGAAGATAAATGAAGATATAACCTTTAGAAGCCAAAAAGTTTCCTCTCTAATTTTCCTAGAGTTTTTTGTTTTTATAGTTTGCATATAACATCCTGGTCTACTTGAGATCCTTTGACTTCCTTGCATCTTTGGGCCATAAGATCAATGGCAGAACTACTGGTTCTGTTGACATTCTTTACCCAGAGAACATTATCTTGTGGTTGGCCCCACACAGAATCAGTGGCTGTCAGGTTTCTTGGTAAATGTTACCAGAGCATCACCCCAAATCTGACTTATTTTGCTTCCCACATTCAAAGAACCCTGGTGTGTGTTGTGCCACTTTCTGAACAGTGGAGCCAGAAACATGTTGTTTACTTAAGAAGGGAGGTCCAATGCACCTGGAAGCACTGAGCCCTGACCTTTTCTGAGCTATCGGAACTTTTACTCTCACAGGATCCATCCCCAACTCTCCAGCACGCATATTTCTAAAGGATCTAGAGTACCCGGTACTTCCTGTTCTCTAGGTCATGTCAGCATGTGATGATGTCATCAAAGTAGTGAACCAGTATGATGGGAAAGTCGTCAATGCCCTATATATTCAATTAGGATGCATAGCAGAGAGTTGATTTAATTATCTAACGCTATGGCAGTAATGTTGAGGAAGGGATACTGCTGTCTTGCCAAATGACAGAAATTAATTCTTAGCATTATCTGTTAGAATACAGTAGAAGCATTTGACAGATTAAGGGCTTTATTTCAGGGCTTTGTGGCATATGCCTGTAATCCCAGCAGCTCAGGAGGCTGAGGCAGGAGAATCTGGAGTTCAAAGTCAGCTTCAGCAATTTAGCGAGGCACTTAGCAACTCAGCAAAAGCCTGTCTCTAAATAAAATATAAAAGAGGCCTGGGGATGTGGCTCAGTGGTTAAGCACCCCTGGGTTCAGTCCTCACCACATCTTAATTGCTTTTCTCTTATAAGGAGGCACCTCAAAACCAGGTGATTTTCATCTCTAGCAATTAGGGAAATACAAATCAAAACTACACTAAGATTTCAACTCATTCTAGGCAGAATGGCAATTACCAAGAATGCAAATAATAATAAATGCTGGTGAGGATGTGGGGAAAAAGGTACACTCATACATTGTTGGTGGAGTCCCACCACTCTGGAAAGCACTGTGGAGATTCCTCAGAAAACTAAGAAGGAAATCTCCATATGACCCAGCTAAATCACTCCTTGGTATTTATCCAAAAGAACTAAATTTAGCATACTATAGCAATACAGTCACTTCAATGTTTATAGCAGCACAATTCGCATTAGCCAAAATATGAGATAAACCTGATGCCCAACAATAGATGAATGGATTAAGAAAATGTGGTATGCCAGGCGCGGTGGCGCATACCTGTAATTCCAGCACATTGGGAGGCTGAGACAGGAGAATCGTGAGTTCAAAGCCAGCCTCAGCAATGTCGAGGTGCTAAGCGACTCAGTGAGACCCTGTCTCTACATAAAACACAAAATAGGGCTGGGGATGTGGCTCAGTGATCAAGTACCCCTGAGTTCAGTCCCCAGGAACCCCCCCAAAATGTGGTATATATATATACAATGCAGTTTTGCTCAATCATAAAGAAGAATGAAATTATGGCATCTGCAAGTAAATGGATGGAAATGGAGAACATTATGCTAAGCAAAATAAGCCAGATCTGAAAATCAAGGGTCAAGTGTTTTCTCTCATATATGGAAGCTAAAGCAAAGTAATGGAAAGAAAGCGGGGATTGGATAACAGGGAAGATGAATGGTGTAGAAGAAGGATTTCAAGAGGGAGAAAGGAAGGATGAGAAAGCGGAGGGAATGTGAAATGAATTTAAAAATATCATGTTATGTACATATATAAATATACCACAGGGAATTTACCTTTATATTTATGTAGGAAGCACCAATGAGATTTAAGCAAATAAACGAAAGAAAGGAAGACCAGTAGAGTAGAAGAAAGAGAAGAGTGGGAGGGAGAGAAGAGGGAATGGGAATTGCTGGGGAGGAGGACAAGGACTGAAATGGAGTAAATCAAATTCCATGCATGTACAATTTTGTCAAAAGGAACTCTACTACTACATATAACTATAATGCTCTAATTAAAAATAGTTTAACGATAAAAGGAAAACAAAACAAAACAGGTGCTCTTGATCATCACCATAGGATTTAGCATCTCAAAATCCAGTTGTTTCCAAGACCTATCTATCTCCTGCACTGGCAAAACTGGAAGAGTTAAATGGGGATATATAAAGTTACTTCCCAGAATATTCTACATTATTGATGATCACATGAATCTCTGTGATTTCTACCAGGATGTGTTTAGTTTTTGTTTTATTAAGTTTTGGATGTACTGTTTCATTAAGGAGGAAAAACAGACTTCTACTTGACCCTTTCTTCCTTCTGCTATCTTCCTGCCATGGGCTCACCAGCCAAAGCAGAAGGCCTTTCAGTCCTGGAGGCTGTGCATTTCATCTCTTGGCTCATAGATCAGTGAAATAAACTCAGATCTGTTGGGAAATTTACCAGAATCACCATGTTTGTTTATTGTTTATCTGGTTTGGAGCATTTTTCACCAAAAAGTTAAATAGGATTTCATTGAGCTGCCTATATACTTTGTCCTAAATACTCCTTGGTCATTGCCAAAGAACTGGTCCATTGTGATTCCTTGCTTTGATATTTATTATAAAAGCCATTATCCCTTGCTGCTGAGGATGAAGGCCTTTGCTAGAGTGCTTAAAATCCAATTGAAATCGGAAAGCTCATTTTAATATATTCTCTTGCAATGGGATCCTTAACTGAAGCAGATCGGTGGATCTGATCTGTGATGCTGGAGACATCACAATACCCAATTTCAAAATATACAGAAGCCATAGTAACAAAAATAGTGTGGTACTAACATAAACACAGACATGTAGACGAATGAAATAGAACAGAGGATAGAGACAAAGGTGTCAAGAACACCTTTAGAGAGAAACACACTTTTTAACAAATGGTGCTGGGAAAACTGGATATTCATATATAGATGATTGAAACTAGATCCCTATCTTTCTCTTTCTACAAAAATCAACTCAAAATGGATCAAATACCTAAATGTAAGACCTGAAACTTTGAAAATGCTAGAAGAAAACAGAGAGGAAACAGTTCAAGACATAGCCACAGGCAATGATTTCCTGAATAGGACTCCAATAGCTCAATAATAATACCAAGAATCTACAAAGGGATAGCGTCAAATTAAAGGCTTCTTTATTGTAATGTGCTTTTTTAAAATCTTTGGGGTATAGGCCAAGGAGTGGGATAGCTGGATCGAATGGTGGTTCCATTCCAAGTTTTTAAAGAAATCTCCAAACTGCTTTCCAGATTGGTTGCACCAATTTGCAGTCCCACCAGCAATGTTTGAGTGTACCTTTTTCACCACATCCTCGCCAGCACTTATTGTTGCTGGTATTTTGGATAGCTGCCATTCTGACTGGTGTGAGATGATATCTGAGCGTAGTTTTGATTTGCATTTCTCT
>PVHX01023484.1:8143-25754 GCA_004024805.1 Geosciurus inauris
ATTATGTTCTGCCATACCTTGGGCACAAAGTAATGGAGGCAGCCATCGATAGACTGAGACCTCTAAAACCATAAGACCCAAATAAACTTTTCCTTCTCTAAAATTCTTGTCAATTCTTTGGTCACAGTGGCAAAAAAAAAAAAAAAAAAAAAAAAAGCTGACTAAAACTGTTAAATTTGTCTTAGTTAAAAATGCTTTCCCAAGAAAATGAAGATATTTCCCTATGCTATCTTTTAAAAACTTCATAGGTTTGTTTTGCCATTTTGATCGTACCTACCTGGAAATGACTTTGGTATATGATAATGATAAAAAGATCTCATTTTATCTTCCATATATATACCAAATTGTCTCACTATAGTTTATTAGAGAAAATATTTCCCTCACTGGTCTGCAGGAGCCTTTCTGCCTCTGTAAAAATCTCTTAATGGATTCCATTCAGTTCTGTTCTCTCTACTTACCTTTTTGCCATTAGCACCTTGCCTTAATTACTACAATTTCTGGTATTCCATCTTTTTTTAATGTTTTATTGGCTTTAGTACACACAAGCTTTAGAATCAGTTTATCAAAGTCTGCCAATTATATTTGTTAGAATTTTGAGATTGAATCTATACATTAATTGGTGAAAATTAATGTTTTCATTATATTGAGTTTACTACTAACCTTGTATACATGGTCCATTTCAGTTCTCTCTAATGTATTTTGATTTTGAAATTTTCTCTGTGAGGTATTACATGTCATTTATTTTTAAATATTTTGTATTTTATGCTATTTTAAGTATTTTTTGTTTTATTCTCTGTTTTTTGTTAGTATGTGTCAGTTTAATTGATGTAAAAGTATAAAATTGGGCTGGGAATGTAGTTAGTGGTAGAGTGTTTTCCTAGCATGAACAAGGCCCTGGGTTCAATCCCCCATGCTGGGAAAAAAAGAAAGTGTAAAGTTGTCAGGAAGCAAAGTCAGGAGGATTGCAAGTTTGAGGCTAGTGATACAGCACCCCTGGGTTCAGTTCCCAGAATTGGAGGAAAGGAGTGTAAAATCAAATGATTTTTGTATATTCACAGTACGTGCACCCATCACTGCAGTTGTAGAACTTGGAAGAGTTTTAAAGAAACTGTACCTTTTAAAAACCTATCACTTTCCTCTCATGCCTCTCAGCCCTGAGTAACCACTAATCTGTCTATTTGCCTATTCTGGGCATTTCATATAAAATGAAGTCATATAATTTGTGGCCTTTTTACCTAGTGTTTTTCTCTTAGTGTTTTCAGGGTTCATCCATACTGTAGCATGTATCTACTTTATTCCTTTTTATGGACTAGTATTCTGTTGTATACATACACCCACATTGTATTTAGCCACTTATCAGTTGATGAACATTTGACATGTTGCATTCTGCTGTGAACATTTCTACACAGACATGTGTTTTCATTTCTTTCGGGTAGAGTATATGGTAAGGTGGGAATTGCTGAATCATACAGTAACTGTGTAAATTGAACGAGGAACTGCTGGGCTGTTTTCCTTAATGGCTTGTGCTATTTACATTTATGGCAAGGCCCCCTTCAAACCCCAAATCTTGCAGTCAAGTCTGAAAGGTTTCAGACATGTCACTCAAAGTAATAGGTATGAGTTTATTAGAAGATACAAGAAAAGGGAAAAGAGGGCACTCTTTTAATTGGCAGGGAGGGAGCAGTACCAGGAATTGAACTCAGGGGCACTCAGCCACTGAGCCACAACCCCAGCCCTTTTTTGTATTTTATGTAGAGATGGGTCTCACTGAATTGCATAGTGCCTTGCTTTGGCTGAAGCTAGCTTTGAACTTAATGATCTTCCTGTCTCTGCCTCCCAAACTGCTGGGATTACAGATATGCCCCACTGTGCCCTCCCGGCTTCCCCCTGACTTTTTTTTTTTTTTTTTTTTTTTTTTTTTTGGTACTGGAGATTGAACCCAGGGGCATTTGACCACTGAGCCACATCCCCAGCCCTATTTTGTGTTTTGTGTAGAGACAGGGTCTCACTGAGTTGCTTAGCGCCTAAGCCATTGCTGAGGCTGGCTTTGAACTTGCGATTCTCCTGTCTCAGCCTCCCTAAGTGCTGGGATTACAGGCTTGAGCCACCGCGCCCGGCTCCCCCTGACTTTTGACTGACAACAGAATAACATCAGACTTTGAAGTTCCCACTGTCATGATCACTCTAGGTCATTGGGCCCATGCCGACTGGTTCTAAGTGAAACCTCTTCTTATCGATTTTATGGTTCAAGGGAGTGATATTTATCTCGCTTGAGTTCTGGGATCCAGTCTTTGTGTCATAGAATACCCGCTTCAGGGTAACTTGTGTTCCTCTTATCAGATTTGGGACCTGCATTTCTCCTGCAGATAACAGGTAGTTTGCTGAGGAATGAACCAGACAGGGCTGCAAGTAAATGGATTTTTAGAAAAGAAAGCATGTGGGGGTCAGCATAGTGGACCCATTTTATAGAATTATTCCCTTAACCTCATGTTCCCACCACTCATATCTGTCTGTCCCCTATCAATCTTGCTGTGTTGCCCAGGCCTTTCTCAGACTTCCGGGCTCAAGTTATCTTTCCATCTCAGCCTCCCAAGTACCTGGAACTACAGGCATGCACCGCTATGCCAGGTATGAGTTGGTTTTTGTTGTTTTGCAGTGCTGGGACTTGAACCCCAGTGGCAAGCACGCTCTCTGAGCATTATCCACAGAACTGATTTTTTGTTGTTGTTGTTCTGTTGTAAAATTATTTTGTTCTTTTCCCAGAACTGATTTTTGTATATTGTTCTTGTACCTGCAATCTTGCTAACTTCATCACTAGTTCTCATGGTTTATGTCAATGATTTCCTTGGATTTTTTTTTTTTTGTATGTGAGATCATGCCATCTGTGAATATAGTTTTATTTTTTTTCCTTTCCAAACTGCATACCTCTATTTCTTCTTTTGCCTTATTTCCCTATTACCTCCAATGAATTTTTAAAAGAAATTTAAGAAAGCAGACCTCCTGGTCTTGTTTTTGAACTCCATGGGAATGATCCTGTCTTTTGACCAATAAATACAGTATCAGTTGTGATGTTTTTGTAGATCCTCTTTATTATGATGAGAAATTTTCCTTTTTTACAATGAAAGGATGTTGAATTTTATCATGTACTTTGTGTGTCTTTTGGGATGAACATATGATTTTTACATATTGATGTAAAATATATAAACAATCAGATATTAAGTACACCTTGCATTCTTAGGATAAATTATCTTTGGTCATGATATATATAATTCATTTAATATGTTGCTAGAATTGGTTTGCTGTGATTTTGTTGAGGATATTTGTGTCCATATTCATAAGAGACACTGGTCTGTAGTTTTCTTTTGATGTCTTTGTCAGGGTAATAATAATCTCACAGAATGATTTGGAAAGTATTCCTAATTTTTTTAAGAAGAGTTTGTGCCAATGAAATCAAAGTAAGCTTTGATGAATAGTTTCTCCTCTATGATTGGCACAGATAAATAATATCCCAGTGTGTGCATTGGAAAGGCATATGTCACATCCAGATGTATGCAGACTGCTTGGTGCAAAAGTTTTGGAATGTAATTTTTGTAGTATATATCAATAGATTTATGAACAGTTTTTGTTTATTGATTTATTAATTCCAGTGTATCTTTGTTTTTTAACCTAAGAAAATAAACAAAACTGGACATTAAGAAAAAATATTTGTGTGGGCCTGGGGTTGTGGGCTCAGTGGTAGAGCACTTGCCTCACATAGGTGAGGCACTGGGTTCAGTTCTCAGTACCACATGTAAATAAATGAATAAATAAGGTCCATCAACAACTAAAACATTTTTTTTAAAAAAGGCTCAGGCTTTAAAAAAAAAGAAAAAAGAAAAAATGTTTGTGAAGAATTGATGTTAATTCTTTTTTAAATGTTTAGTAGATTTCAGTAGTGAAACCATCTGAGCCTGGGTTTTTCTTTTCAGGTAGTATGTTCATTACTAATTGAGTTTCTTCACTTATTACAGGTCTATACATATTTTCTATTTCTTCTTGCATCAATTGTGGTAGTTTTTGTCATCATAGGACTTTGTCCATTTCGTTCCACTTGCCTAATAATTGGCATATAGTTGTTCATAGGTTCCTTTGTAGTCTTTCCCCTTCCCCCTGCCCTCTGTCTTGAAATCATTGTAATAGCCTCTTTCCCATTTCTGAGCCTATTAGTTTGAATCACCTCTCTTTTTCTTGGCTAGTTTAGGTAAAGGATTGTCAATTTTGTTGATCTTTTTTTCCCCAAAGAATCAACTTTTGGTTTCATTTATGTTTTTCTCTATTGTTCTATTCTGTTTCTTTAATTTTCTAATTTTTAATTTCTTCCTTCTGTTTGCTCTTCTTTTTCTGCTGTTTTAGGGTAAAAAGTTGAGTTACTATCATTTTCCCCCCAGTATTAGGAATTTAATCCAAGAGCACTCTACCACTGAACTACACCTCCAGTCCTTTTTCTTTTTAGACAAGATCTCGCCAAGGTGCCAAGGCTTACCTTGAATTTGTGATCCTCCTGTCTCAGTCTCCCAAGTTTTGGGGGGATTCCAGGCATGGGCCACCACACCTGGAAGATTTTTTTTTCTTAATGTATTATTTACAGCTATAAACTTCCCACTAAGCACTGTTTAGGCTGTGTCCCATATGGTTTGGTATGTCGTGTCTTTATTTTCATTCATCTCACAATGTTTTATAATTTTTCTTTTAATTTCTTCTTTGACCCTTTATGTTTGGCATTGTGCTGTTTTCTGTATATTGTTTTATTTCCTAAATTTCTTTCTTCACTTCTAATTTTATTCTGTTGTGGTTGAAGAACATAATTTGTATTTTTTTCCTTTAGTGAGTTTTGTTTTATAGCCTAGCATATGATCTTTCCTGGAGAATGATCCACATGTATTTGAGAATAATATACATTCTGCTGTTTTTGGGTACAGTGTTCTATCAATCACTGTTAGGTCTAGTTGTTTTGTAATTTGTTCAAGTCTTCTATTTTTTTCATGATCTGCTTAATTATTCTGTCCACATTTTCTCTGAGCTAGAAGACCGACCTACATTATAGATAGTAAATATGGATCTTTCTCCACTTCTACTCTGGTCTATCCACAGTCTTACAGCTTATTATTATAAGTTCATAAAATGTTTGGAAAACATTCAAATGATGATGCCTTTCAGAAAAATGAACTTTGGGATGTAGTATCTATATTATGCTGAAAGTCAAGGCCACATGAGTTATTGTTAAAATACACACGTCACTCTGGCATCAGACCTATACTAGTCACTGATTACATTTGCCTGTTGAAAGTAATTAAAATTCAATAAAATTAGGAAATAATTCCTCAGTTGTCCAGGCACATTTCATGTGCTCAGTAGCCACATGTAACTAGTGGCATATTGGATAAACACTGCAGATTAACATTTCTACCATCACAATAAATGGTGCTAATAACTTTTGTAGTATAATTTGTTGATTATAATTTGATTTTGTTAGTTTTCTTATTTTACTGAAGATATTACATTTATACTTCATTTTTCATTTGTCATTAAATGAGAATGAAAAAATGATTGTAAAGTAAAATGCCATTATTAAATTTAAAGAAATAGTATCACTATACTATACTAGTATCACTATAGTAGTATCACTATAATAGTATCACTATACTATACTATACTAGTGATTGAGGTTCTACTGTTTATAACCTGTATAATCCTGAGCAAATTACTCTTAGTTTCATTTTCTCATCAATGAAATGAGAATGTTGTGAAGGATAAATGGATTAATGTATGTAAAACACTTAAAATAGTACCTGACATCTATATTGACTTTCAGTCATACTTAAAAAGTACTTTCCTCCCCCAGCATTACAAAAATATCCATCCATATATTCTGCTAATGCTTTTATGATTTTTATAATGAATTTTATTTTGGTGTAAGGAGATACAGGGATCTGTTCTTTTTTTCTCTCATTATTCTCCCAGTTTTAAGAAATGTTATCTCTTTATTTGTGATCAATAAAGTCACAAATGTTTATAGAATTTAGAAATCTTCAACATAGCTATCCTATATTGTGAAAAAGAACCTTATGGTACTTCACAGTGATATGATTATAAATTCACAAATCTCACAAGCAATTTTCTATTTATTATTTGTCAGAATTTTTTTTTTATAGCCAAATGTGCTGGAGTGTAGGGTAGGAGTTTCATGCTTCAAAATTTATACTTTATTGGTTTGGTACTCATTCTCCTTACCCTTTGGTACTTGTACTCAGAACACATTTTAATCACCATTAGATTACTAGATGATCTTTCAATTAAAATCATTTTTGACAGTTTCTTGTATTAAAAAGTTGTCTGTAGAAACATTTTTCTATCTTTTTCTTACTTTCTTCTTATTTCCACAGAAAGAACATGCTCTTTGAATAACTGTACCGTGGCCAAAAGAATTGGAAAAGGCAAAGATGCTACTGTCATCTTTGAACATTTCAGGAAACCTGTAGATCCATTTGTTGAAGAAAACTGTTCATGCAATGCACTAAATTCAGAAATAAATCCTTCCAATTCAAGTATTTCTAATTCCTATGGAAATATGCAAAATGGAAACACTTCTATACTTGAAGCATACAATGGAAAGATAGAAAATAATTTAGCAGAAATTAGAGACTCTTCTCAAATACCTGAGCAGGATTCAGGTCTTTCTTTGCTCAGTGATAATAGAGAAAGTGGTAATGGTGACTTTTTGTTAAATTTGACATATCTTAAAAATATTTTAAGTGGGATTTCTGCCGCTTTCCCCCCTCACAACAATACTGGCTCAAGCACAGTTACTACTTCAAAACTCATCAAAGACCCAAGACTGATGAAGAGAGAAGAAAGCTTGGAAAAACAGAACATTACAAATTTAAGTGAGATTTTGCCATTTGAGAAGAGTATAGATTATGATAATCCAGTAATAAATTTGTCCTCTTTGCCAACTAATTCTGTCTCCTCACCTGAAGGTACTAGAGACCATGCTGTTCTTACTAATTGTTTGGATGTATCCTGCTTCCAATTTTCTTTTGATGATTCACAACCTCAGACTCAAAATACTGAGGACCATCATCAAACAGCACCCAATAAAATTACCATGGCAGAACAATGTAGGGACCAAGGCAATCTTTCCTTTCCAATTTATATTTCAAATACAGATTCAGAAGTTGAGAACCAAAAACACAATGAGGAAAAAGCCCAGAGAGCTCAAGAGAGAAGCAACATCTCACTTTTAATTAAACAAAGCAGTGAGCCACATAAGTCTTATAAATCAGTGAGTACTTGTACAGAAGAGTATAATAGTTACATCTCTCAGGAACCGTCTATTGCTCAAAAGCTAATGGAACTAAAATTGGAAAAAACAAATAAAAATTGTGTTAGCATTATGACTGATGCTTTCCAGGAAGCAAAAGACGATTCCCAGGCCAAAGAACTACTCATTGATACAGTTATTACATCTCAAGCCATTGAAACATCTGACAGTTCAAATTGCAACATAACTAGGGAATATATATGTGTCCAAAGGAAAAGTGAAAATGAGCCAGTATCATTCAAGAACATTCAAAGAGACTGCAAAGAAATGCCTCATACTGAAGATGAAGGTCAAGATCACATTCACTTCTGTAATACACAGCTGAATAATGATATATACCTAAATACTAATTCCAAAGGGCAAGAATATAATAATGATGAAAACAAAAATGAGGCTGAAGAGGAAGATAGTGTTTCATCTCCAGAAAACATAGAGAATGTATATGGAGACAAGAAGCAGAATTTTCATACAAACAACACCATGACAAATATAAGTGAAAGGAGGGGCAAAAGAAATCACAACAAAGAAATTCTGAGTTCTAGAGAATTTTCTACATTTAACTTGGTTTGGGGAGATAAAGATATATCAACAGAAACTGCACTATTAGAGTGTGAAAATACTGTTACAGCCATAAAACAAAGAGACATGCAAAGTACTGGAAGAAATGTAGAGCATTTGGGTTCCACAGCAATTATTCAAATTGTAGATTCTTCAGTACGTGAAGCTTCAAATGCTACAGTAGAGGTAGCTAGTACTTCTGTGCCTACATTAAGCACAAATTATGAAGGTCACCAAAGATCTGAATTTAAAAACACATGCTTTGAGAGTCCAGATTTTGGTTCAGTAGTAAAACATGACATTTCTGATTGTGAAATTAATATGGATAAAAATAAAATGAAAGACTCATTTCATCAGTCAATAAATGAGAACTCAGTTCTTCAAAGTTTGGAATTGCAAAGTGAGATTGAAATAGAATCAGAACAATGTGATGAACATAGCCATGGAAATGTACTTTATGAAGAAGTTGAGGCCTCATATGAGGCTCTGATGTCTCGTATTGATTGGAAAGGTCTGTTAGGAAGTGATAATGGAGAAAGGGAAATTTTGGAAAGTACCATAAAAAAAGAAAATATGGATCAGCATCACTCTAAGAAAATTATATATTTTTATTCCTCTACACAAAATGAGGAGCTCCACCCAATTTTACTTCCAGATCTACAAGTTAGAATTACTAATATGTGTAAGCCAGGATTCAACCCCAATGATGATTCTGTTGTAATAAAAGACAATTCTTACAAATATATAACTGAAGCCACAAATCCAGAAATAGATGAGGAGGGGGAAACTTCAGGATTTGAAATTTATTCCCAGCCTCCTGGTGAAAATTCAGGTTATCCATGTGAAGATAAATTTAGTAATTCCATGCCAGATTCAGGAATTACAAATAAATATGAAATCTCCCATTCTTCCGACTTAAGTCATAATACACATGCAAATCATATGTCAGAAAAACAAAGCAGTGGATCTTTGTCTACTAAGCCTTCTAATATCACAATAATAAATAATGAGTGCAGATATTTCTTCACAAAATCAAAAAATGACCTTAATGATACTAGAAGTAAAAAGGACACCGAATCAAGAATTAGCAAAAGAAAGCTACATGCATCTTTTACGGATGAGAACATATCACATGAAATTTGTGGAAAGAAGAGGAAACTAACCAGTCAAGATTCATTTGAGTGTTTTTCTTCATTATCCCAAGGACGAATTAAAATATTTTCACAGTCAGAAAGACACATTAGGAGTGTCCTGGATATTCTAAATAGTGAAGCATCTTTATGTAAAAGCAAACGACTTTCCAGAACACTGGACAAAGCTGTACTTCACTTAAAAAAAGCTCATAGAAGAGTCCATACATCTTTGCAGCTTATAACTAAAGTGGGAGAAAAAAGAAAGGGCCCGTTACCAAAAGCATATGCAATAATATGCAATAGTTTCTGGGAAAGTTGTGACCTTCAAGGTTATAGTTCTGTGTCTGAAAGAAGGTATTATTCTACTAAGCATTTTTTGTCAAAAAGTAAGTATGATAAGCAGGAAGAAAAAAGAACTTTTGGAGATGTTGATAAGTCATTAGCCTATGTGTCAAAGCACAAGTCTTATAAAACAAACGGAGAGAAAATTGCAAAGTGCCATTCCAAGAAAAGAGTAGCCACCAATGTCTCTAGAAGTCACACCACAATTCATGTGAGTGAATTTTATGATCTAGAACAACATCCTGAATCCCAGTTGCCCCTGTTCTCTACATCCCAAAGTACAAGGCAGTCAGAGCATGATAACAGTTTGAGACAGTCAGGATCATCAGAACTTCAGCCCTTTTCTGGAAGAACGGAATGTCTGCTTTACCCAGATGAGAAACTAACTAAAAAGGAAGATCAAATTGATATAAAGGTATCTAACAGTAAATATAAAAAGCTTGAAAACCATTCAGCACATAATATTATTAAGGATGTGACAAAAGAAAATAACTCTGATGCTAATAAAGTAATAAATGAAAGCAATTCAGTATCTTTAAATTACATAAAAGAGAACAACCCAAGTTATAACAAAGACAGAAAATATGAAGGGACTTGTATAGCTCACACAAAGGTGAAAACTGACATTTCAGTCTCAGAATCAAACATGAAGCACTTTTTAAATGTTGACATCTACAAACAAGAAAACCTCCTTTCATCTGGTTGTAAGAAAAATCTGGAAGTAAATGTTCCTGTAGACAAGTATGCAGCTCCTATTGAGAGCTGTAAACCAAACATTATTGCAGGAAACTTCCTTGTGGGCTCATTAAACTTAACTTCAATAACAAACACAAAATATAATACCCCTCAGTTGTTATCAGTCCCTCCAGTGATAGAGGAAAGAAAATCTTCAAAGTCTTATTTGGATAAACAGAGAATTTTTGCTTTGGATTCTTCAACATCTGTATCACACTGTCAGCAGATACATGGTGGAATGGACCTTCTAAACACAGAACCATGCTCTTCAAGTCATTGTTTCCTTATAGATGAGGATGAAACAGCTGGTGTTGAGTATTCTGAATTAGACCTAACATCAGTCACTGAAGAA
Organism: Geosciurus inauris; assembly: GCA_004024805.1. Taxonomy (NCBI): domain Eukaryota; kingdom Metazoa; phylum Chordata; class Mammalia; order Rodentia; family Sciuridae; genus Geosciurus; species Geosciurus inauris. The sequence continues at coordinate 18,624 of PVHX01023484.1, forward strand.
AGTAAAAGTTATGGGGAAAATATAATGAATAAACTGCCTTCCAATGGTAGTTCTCTGCTCTTGAAAGATAATATTAAGTGTTCCTCAAAAAAATGTATTGCAAAGAAAGACATTCAGGACCGAAAAAATAGGGAAATTGAACAAGCAGAAAAAAATTATTCAGTTTACAAAAACACTACTGAAGGATTAACTGTTAAGTATAAAAATCAAAATAAGAGCCTAAAAGAGGAATTCTCCCACTTAAATGTGAAAAAAATTAAAAGTAACTTAGCTGACTCTCAGGTAAGCATTAAAAATACTACTCCAGAAGCAGTCTCTCTGAGTAACACAATTTCTGGTCAGCCTAACAAAAGAAAGGAGTGGGCAATCAAAACTAATAATGACTCTGAGTCTGATTGTATTTCCAAACTAGACATTCATATTCCTTTTCTACATGCCCAGTCTGAAGCCTGTAAAGTCACTGTTCTTCAGAAGCCTATATCATATATGAATGAATTACATGAAAAACATTGCTCAACTAATCGTACAGCTCTTATAGCAGAGCTGTCTCAAATTTTGCAGAGAGCAAATGAAGCATCATTTTTGCAGATACTAGAGGAAGAAACCAAGATTTGTCAAAACATTCTCCCTTTATTTGTTGAAGCTTTTGAAAGTAAACAAGAATGTTCACTTGAACAAATCCTAATTTCAAGAGAACTGCTAGTTGAACAAAACCTGTGGAATAATTGCAAATACAAACTAAAGCCATGTGCTGTTGAAGCTCTGGTAGAACTTCAAATGGTGATGGAAACCATTCAATTCATTGAAAACAAGAAAAGACTCTTAAAAGGTGAACCAACGTTTCGGAGCTTGCTTTGGTATGATGAGACATTGTACAGTGAACTACTCTGCAGGCCACGTGGTTATCAACTGCAGTCCAGTTTCTATCCTGCTTTTCAAGGAAGATTAAAATATAATGCATTTTGTGAGTTGCAGAGTTACTGTAATCAATTGTTTGCGAAAACAAAGAAAAATAATTCATACTATGTTTTTTTAAAATACAAACGACAGATTGATGAATGTGAAGCCATACTTAAACACTGTTCTGATTGCTTTGACTTTTCTCTTTCTATTCCATTTACCTGTGGAGTTAACTGTGGAGATAGTTTAGGAGACCTAGAAACCTTAAGAAAAAGTACTTTAAAGCTTATCAGTAAATATGAGGACTCTCCAAAAGTTTATACCTGTCCTGGAAAAGAAGACCATCTGTGGATTATCTTAGACTTGATCTCCTCAAAAGTTAAATTTATCAAGAGCACTGAGGCAGTAACTATTAAAATTTCTCTCTACGGTCTAGAACATATCTTTTTTGATGCTGCGAAAAATCTTGTTTGGAAAGAAAGAAGACAGTCTTTCAGCAAAAAATACTTAGAAAAGAACAAAGATGTGCTACTCAAAATGAATGAATGTGCTTTTTCTAAGTTGCAGGAGATACATGATACCTTGTCTAAAGATTTAAACAGTGAACCAACTTCAGGTGGACTTGAAGCAGATACTGAGATTGCTTTCAGAAAGTCACATGATCTAATTAGCATAGAAAACTGTAGGTTTAATAGTACTTTGCTTTCACACCCAGATATTTGTTGTATTAGTGAAATACTGGATCAAGCTGAAATTGCAGACTTAGGAAAATTACAGGAACTTACTTTGAGATGTACAGATCACATAGAAATTTTGAAGAAATACTTTCAGATGTTACAAGAAGTTAACATAGATAATGTGTTTATCACAGAAGAAAATGCTTTGGACATGATGCAAAACCACAACCATGGGGCTGTAATTTTAAAACCTGAAGCAATTGAAACATATATTGAAATTGTTATGCTGTCAGAAACAGTTCACTTTCTTAAAAACTCAATGGCAAAGAAACTAGGCAGCCAGAGATTTCGAGGTATGCTTTGGTTTGATTTCTCACTTCTTCCTGAGCTGATACGCTGCCAAGAAAAAATGGTATCCTTTTCATTTCTTAAAGATAACCCTGCTGAATGCCTTTGCAATGTAATAGAGACTGCTATTTCTGAACTTAAGAAAGATCTGGATATTGTCAGTAAATGTAGTGAAGCTGTTAATTGCTCATATGCTCTGCATTTATTCTCAAGAGAACTTGAAGAACTTTCAGAAATTAAAAAGCTTCTAAAGAAGTCTGAGTATTCCCTTTCCACATATATCGACTTTGTGCCATATATAGCATCCATAAATTACGGAAACACTCTGACAGAGTTAGAACACAACTACAATCAGTTTTCTACCCTACTCAAAAATATAATGTCTGTTCCTCAGAAAGATTTGGGAAAAATGGCCCACATTATGAAAGTCATGAAAACAATTGAGCATATGAAGATTATAAGTGCTAAAAATGCTAAATTAACTACTTCCTTTATGCTATGCCAAATGACATATAACAAAAGGAATGCTTTTGAACCAAAGAAAGAAGAAAAGATGAATATTCATGTTACAAAACCTGGAGAAAATAGAAATAAATCCAGTTTTTCTATGAAGGTACCCTCAATTTCAGAGTGCATAATCAAAACTTTTCCAAATTTCTCTAAAAAACAACCTGTCAGTACAGACAAGTGTGAAGACTCCCAGGAAGAAGAGAAAAATACTACTTCCTGTTGTAAAAAACAAAAGGTATGGATGATTTAAAATGAAACCTCTTTATTCTTTTTGAGAACAAATCTGTTCAAGTAAATAAGTACTTTGCAACATGGTAAAAGTTAAGAATGTTTGAAATTACTGCCTTGCAAAACAAATTTTGCTAAATCCAATACTAAAGTATATTTTGCTAAATCCAATACTAAAGTATTGGATTTATTACCTATAAAATAATTCTGTACATGGGAGATCACCTTGCAAATGTCTATTTTTTAAACAGAAGTTTTAGAAAACATTTCATGGAAGAATGAATTTTAATATAAGGGAAAGTTCATTATTATGAATGTGTGTTAGTGTATGATCAAGTATTTATTCATTACCTTCTATATAACAAGCCTATCCCCAATGTAGTGAATATTAAAAACTGACTAATGAAGCCTGTCTCTTGACCATTATCATCCAGATAAGAGAAGTAGGACAGATAGATGATTATCAAGAAGTTAGAAAAAATCCTATATAAATACATTTTTAAATTTTTTATGTAGCTTTTATGAGTATGGTACTATTCTGAGGATTATACAAATGTTAATTTATTATTCTCAAAAATCTTGGGACATATGCACTATTGTTACCTTATTTAAAGATGAGGAAACTGAAGCATAAAAAGATTAAATAACTTTCCCAGGGTCACAGAGTTAGTAAACAGAATAGACCACTTCTAAACCCAGGCAATCTGCTCCAGAGCCCATTCTACCAGTTGCCCCTGCTCTGTCTACCCTCAGAGGCTTTGGGGATGGCTTCTCAAGAATTTCCTGGTTTAGAAGTAAATGAAAAGTAGGATTCTTTCTATGCTCACTCTAGTTGTCAGTAAATCCTAGTTGTAGAGATAAAGAATTTAATATCTGTTATACCATGTTTATAGAAAAATGGTTAATAAACAACCAGAACACAAGTTGTGTGCTCAGCATCAAGAATAAAGTGAGGATTATACTAAAAAGGTATTGTTGTTACAGAGAAGGAAAGAAAGAATGAAAAAGGCTTGCTTGTTAGAAAAGATTTATTTTATGGGAAAACACAAGCCAAAGTTTGCCTTACAGGAAAAAAAATGTTACCAGGTAAAGTTAAAGAGGGTTTTTTAAGCTGGTTATGATGGCACATTCCTGTAATCCCAACACTTTGGGAGGCTGAGACTGGAGAATCACGAGTTCAAAACCAGCCTCACTAAGCAACTCAGTGAGACCCTGTCTCTACATAAAATACAAAATAGGACTGGGGATGTGGCTCAGTGGTCAAGTACCTCTGAGTTCAATCCCCGGTACCAAAAAAGAAAAATGAAGAGTGTTTTTAAGATGCACAAAGTAATGTGAGCAAAGACAATGCTTATTGACACCATTTGAGAAATGAGTTTAAAATCAAGTTTGGAACAATTTAACTTAGTGCACTAGAGTAAAACTAAGGATGAAAAAGATTGTTTCAGGAGCTATAAGTATAGCTCAGTGCTTAGTATGCACAAGGCCCTGTAGCACCAAAAAAAAAACAAAGAAAAGAAAAGCAGTTTGAATTACATTCTGTACATATTGAAGTGCAATGTTATAGGAAGAATTTTTTAGTGATATAAAAGATAAGGCGATTCTAAGTATAGTTAGAAGCAGTAAGTTAGCCATGACTTAGAAAAAGGGTGCTGTTTTATAAAATAAAAGTAAATTCATACAAGTCGAAGTATTCCTTATCCAAAATACTTACAATCAGAAATGTTTCAGATTTTGGTTGTTTGCAGGTTTTTTAGTATTTGCATGTACATCAGGTCTTGGGGATGGGATCATAATCAACACAAAGTTAATTTGTTTTTATATACACCCCATGGGTAATTTTTTATGTTATTTTAAGTAATTTTGTATGTGGGACAGAGTTCCATGGTGCGGAATCCACTTAGGCCATCATATTAGCGTTCAAAAAGTTTTATATTTTGGAGCGTTACAGATTTGGGGTGTTTGGATTAGGGGTGCTGATCCTGTGTTTGACAGACATGACTTTAAAAATGGGGCTCGGGGCTGGGATTGTAGCTCAGTGGTAGAGCGCTTGCCTTGCATGCATGAGGCCCTGGGTTCGATCCTCAGCACCACATACAAAGCAATAAAATAAAGACATTGTGGTCATCTACAACTAAAAAAAAAAAAATTAAAAAAAAAAAATGGATGGGGCTCAGTGACTGATTTACTAAAGAGGGAGCAGTCATAAATGGACTCCAAGATTAGTTTCAAGACATGTAGAGATAAGAAGAATGTTGCAAATTATTTTTTCAAAAAAGTTATTCCAGCTGGGAATGGTAGCACACACTTGTGATCCTAGCAACTTGGGAAGCCAAGGCAAAAGGATTACAAATTCAAGGCCAGGCAATTTAGTGAGACCCTGTCTCAAAATTAAAATGAAAGGGGCTGAGAGTGTAACTCAGTGGTAGAAGGCCCCAAGGTTCAATCCACAGTACCATGAAAAAAGAATTACTCTAAATGTAAGTGATATATGGAAAGTCTTGAAAAAGTCACTGGTTTTTTGAAGGGGTGGGGAGGATTAATATTTGTCATAGTTCATCATCACCAATGTAGATTTTCTTTGTATCTTGTAAACATAGATTAGCATGAAAGATGTCACAAAAATCTACAAAGCGGAATCAGCATTCAAGCAGCCAAGGTAAGCATTGCCATCAGCCCTAACTAAAGAAAAACCAAACAAAATTAGGCAAATAGTAAGGTACAAGAATAAAACAGCCGGGTGTGGTGGTGCACACCTGTAATCCCAGCAGCTCAGGAGGCTGAGGCAGGAGAATCGTGAGTTCAAAGCCAGTTTCAGCAAAAGCAAGGCACTAAGCAATTCAGTGAGACCCTGTCTCTAAATAAAATACAAAAAAGGGTTGGGGATGTGACTCAATGGTTGAGTGCCCCTGAGTTCAATCCCTGGTACCAAAAAATAAAAAAAGAGTAAACAATTATTTATATAACTCCGTTGGATCTTATGCGTAACTTAGGGGACAAGAGGATCTTATGCATAACTTAGGGGACAAGAATGAGAAGCTAAAAGAGGAGAAGTTTGTTTCACATTGTACGTCGTTTTGTTAGGCCTGAGTTTGAATTTCATTCTGTAAGTATGTAAGGCTAATGTCTTATGAAATGTGTATTTTCTGTAATATAAATAGTAAGTCTATGAACACAGTTCAAAAAGATAAGTTATCCAAGACTTAGAAAAGGGTGATTCTTTAGCCGGGTGCAGTGGCACATGCCTATAATCCCAGCACTTAGGGAGGCTGAGACAGGAGAATCACAAATTGAAAGCCAGCCTCAGCAACAGCGAGGCACTAAGCAACTTGGTGAGATCCTGTCTCTAACTAAAACACAAAATAGGGCTGAGGATGTGGCTCAGTGGTCAAGTACCCCTGAGTTCAATCCCTGGTACTCCCCAAAAAAAACCAAAACAAAACAAAAAAGGGTGATTCTTTTACAGAAGAAGAAAAACTCACATTTAAATGTATGTATTACTTAACAATTAATGATTTCCTAAAATGGCATAAAGGAATAGGACAAGTATTTTTTAAAACTTGCAGGTTTTACAGACCAGCTAGTTTTCAAAATTGGATAGAGATATAAATTGCCAATTCATATCACTAAATTGGAACATTAGATGGTGTGTGTCATAGACACATACACAACATATTATACTGTTTCATAGAAAGATGTTTTAGCATTGTAAAATAGGAAGGATTAGGAATACTGATAGGTTTTTTGTTGTTTTTGTTTTGTTGTACCAGGGATTTAACCCAGGGACACTTAACCACTGAGCCACATCCCCAGTCCTTTTTTATATTTTATTTAGAGACAGGGTCTCACTGAGTTGCTTAGGGTCCCGCTGAGTTGCTGAGGCTGGCTTTGAATTTGCAGTCCTCCTGCATCAGCCTCCTGAGCCACTGGGATTACAGGCATGAGCACCATACCTGGTGCTGATAGTTCTTTAAACTGAATAAATTATTTTTATGAAAAATGAACTACATTATTTATATTTTTCTCATTTTGATGTGAAGTGGCACCAGTGCACTTACTGACTATCCCTTGTTTCATTTACCTCTAAGATTTTGAAGTTGCATTAACTTCATTTTTCCCCCATGTTATGAGGTATAATGAGTAATACAAAATAAAAAAGAAAAATAAGTAGCCTCATTTCTGTTTTACTTGGTTAAATATAACATTTTATTTACTACATTTCTGGAGTCCTTTTCTTAGCATATATGATTTTCTGAAAAGGTGTTTAGTAACTAAAAATTAAAAGGCAATTAGAGGAATAACGTAAACCAGTATTGAAAATGTCTTAGTTTTGGGGCTAGGATTGTGGCTCAGCGGTAGAGCGCTTGCCTTGCATGCGTGAGGCCCTGGGTTCGATCCTCAGCACCACATACAAAGCAATAAAATAAAGACATTGTGTCCATCAACAACTAAAAAAAAAAAAAAAAAG
>PVHX01023485.1:0-25662 GCA_004024805.1 Geosciurus inauris
TGGTACTGGGGATTGAACTCAGGGGCACTCGACCACTGAGCCACATCCCCAGCCCTATTTTGTGTTTTATGTAGAGACAGGGTCTCACTGAGTTGCTTAGCTCCTCTCCATTGCTGAGGCTGGCTTTGAACTCGCGATTCTCCTGTCTCAGCCTCCCTAAGTGCTGGGATTACAAGCGTGAGCCACCACGCCCGGCTGCTCCAGCCCTTTTTAATATTTTATTTAAAGACAGGATCTCGCTGAGTTGCTTAGGGCCTCACTAAGATGCTTCTGCCTCAGATTCCCAAGCCTCTAGGATTACAGGCATGCACCACCATGCCCAACTGAGACCCTGCCTTAAAATAAAAAGAAAACAAAAAGGGCTAGGGATGCAGCTCAGTGGCAGAGTGCTTGCCTAGCATGTGTGAAGCCCTGGGTTTGATTTGCAGCACTGGGGGGGGGGGGGGGAGGGAGTCAATGTGATTAAGAAAACAAAGAGATAAAACAACAAAGGCAATATATGAACACTGAGTGGATCATCCAATAAACATTTTAGACAGTCAGCGCGGTGGCGCAAGTCTGTAATCCCAGCACTTGGGGAAGCTGAGACAGGAGAATTGTGAGTTCAAAGCCAGCCTCAGCAACAGTGAGGCACTAAGCAACTCAGTGAGACCCTGTCTCTACATAAAACACAAAATAGGGCTGGGGATGTGGCTCAGTGGTTGAGTGCCCCTGAGTTCAATCTCCAGTACCAAAAAAACAAACAAACAAAAACATTTTAGGCAACTAAAATATAAACTATGAATGGAATATGACTATTGAATAGAATTATCAATATGGATATGATACGGATTTATTGCTAATTTTTCTTAGATGTCATGATAATACCGTAGTTTTGTAGGAGACTGCACTTAGGAGATGTATGCTAAAGAATTTAGGAGCAAAGTGTCAAATACCACCAGGTGTAGTGGCACATGCCTGTAATCCCAGCAGTTTAGGAGGCTGAGGTGGGAGGATTGCGAGTTCAAAGCCAGCATCAGTAAAAGTGAGGCACTAAGCAACTCAGTGAGACTCTATCTCTAAATAAAATACAAAATATGGCTAGGGATGTGGCTCAGTGGCTGAGTGCCCCTGAGTTCAATCCCTGGTACCTAAAAAAGAAAAAAAAGTGTCAAATACCTTAAATACTTTCAAATGGGTTCACTTGCTTTCAACTAGATTTAACACTGATAAATAAACATTTATCTTAATACATTAGAATAACTTGGAAAAGGTTGAATAATTACAGAATAAAGAAGTACTTCTCTGGGGGCTGGGATTGTAGCTCAGCGGTAAAGCGCTTGCCTCGCATGCGTGAGGCCCTGGGTTCGATCCTCAGCACCACATACAAAGCAATAAAATAAAGACATTGTGTTCATCAACAACTAAAAAAAATATTAAAAAAAAAAAAAAAAAAAGAAGTACTTCTCTGGTGTAAGTATAAGTTTTTCTTTTAAATCAAACAATTAAAAAATAAATATGATTAAATCACATGGGATGTCTCCTTCCTAGAGTTTTTCAGATAAAGAATAAGGTGTAATACATGTGTAGTGACACTACCTGTTTCTAAAATGAATATCTTTGTTGTAAATATTCTTTATTTATTCTGGATACAAATCTTTTGCTGGATATATGACTTGCAATATTTTATCCTAGTCTATGGCTTTTCTTTGACCTATGAATTAAAAAGCTTACATTTCTATTGTCTATTAATTTTTTCTTTTATGGATCATGATTTCGGTGTCAATAGCTAAGCATTCTTTGCTTAAATCAATATGAAAACATTTTTTTTCTGATGTTTTCTTCTGGAATTTTTTTCTCCCAGTGTTGGCAATCAAACCCAGGGCCTTCTGCATGCTAGGTAAGCACTCTACCACATTATTGTGAAGAAAACAAAATAACTAGGATGTAACTAGTGTAGAAGGTAGATGCCAGATTACATACCCTATGGAGTATTGTATCTGATTTTAAAATGATCAAAAGATTTTGATGAATTTTTAGAAGGGTACTGAAAATACATTTGTCTATATTTTCTATCATTTATATGTATTGTTTCTCTAATCAGAAGAAAACAAATGTTTTTCCTTGAAAAGTAAAAATAATGCACTAATTCCATAAAGAGGAAAAGTAAAATACAGAAAGGCTTGAGTTTAATTTACTGAGACCAATTAAATGTACTTCCAGGAAAACTTGTACAGTGCTAGGAACTGGGACCACAAAAGTAAGATATGGACTCTACACTCAAAGAAATTTTGAATCAATGCACTGTTCAACAGGCGGAGGTACCTCAAGGACTGTTGAAGCAAGTGAAGGGAAGAAGTGTTTCCAAGGTCTCCTACCCATCCTAACCTCTCAAACTTTCAACTACAATTACGGCAACTTAACTTTTAAAATCTATTTTATGTGTTGGGATCCATATATGACCAAATTTGAATAAAGTATTCTATGCCTTTAGAAAGATATGAAAACCACTGGTCTAATAAAAGGTCAAAATGAAAAGTGAGAGGCTGCTACTACTGTAGGAAAGAATACTGAATTGGAGGTTCATAATACAAGTTTTAATTTAATTGTTCTACATGTATAGCCATCTGGGAGCCATAATTCTAGTCCTCAAAAATGACTTTTTCTATGTGAATGTTAATGTTAATCACTCAATAAATATTTGTTGAGTGTAATAAGCACAATAATGTTATTCACATATCCACACTAAAGTAATAGCAAGGAAGGGGAGAGAACATGTGGAGGTTATCAGCAGTCTTCAGAGGGATTTAACAAGTTGGGTCTTGGAGCCTGAGAAGTTTGTCAATTGATTAAAAAAGAGAAAACAGGGACATTACAGATAGGTTCAAAATAATAATAATAATATAATAATTATATAATAATAATTACTCTATAATAATTTATTATTATTATTATTATTATTCTACCACTGAATAAATGCTTGCTTTTGTGCACAGAATTTTATCCTCACAATCATCCCTGGGGGTAGAAGTTATCACCCCTATGAACAGACCTGTTTGCCCACATCACAAATCTCTTGACTGGCAGGGCCAGACTTGACTCTGGGGTTGTCCGATTTCAAAGTCGAGGCTCTGGGTTCAAATAGGTACACTTACTTAAGATATGGGAGCAACGTGGGGCTATTTGAAGAGGGAAGTGGGGAGCGATGGGGCTGAACACTTAGGCAACCACTCTTGCTCTGTTGACTTCAAGGCAGCTTGGGCAAAGAAGAGCTAGTATGGAAACGGAGGTGTAGAATCAAGGCGTGATTTCAAGTGTGTGTGTGTATCCATCCCAGCTCTGTCTACTGAAAAGGCCTAGAAGCAACGACACACCAAGGCACATTTCGATGGTTGGGATGAGCAAGGACCTCCAGGTTTGCGCCCGGCTCTCCGGATGGCTTCTTCGCCACTTTCCACTGCCACCTCGCGGCAGATCCGGTGTTCTTTACCTGCCTGCCTCTTCTGCAGTCCGTGAAACTGCGCCCTTAACTCCTGCGACACTTTAAGGATAGGTTCGCAGTACCCGCGACGCCGGCCGCCATTAACGTCAAGCAGATCGCTGGGAACTAGAAGCCGTGAAGAACACCGGGCGCGGCAACCTGAGGGCCGACCTGGAGGAGCCATTTCTTATTGGACTTCACTGCTGCCAGTCGCGGCCTCCTACGTTCCGTCCCTCCCCTTCCGCGCAGGCCGTCTTCTAAGTGGCAGGCGGGGCCGGACGGTAACTTCCGGTCGGGGGAAGAAAGTTAGGCCGAAGGTGGGGCCGCGGAGAGGGAGGAGGAGGAAGAGGCAAGGGCCGGGCGGCGGCGGCTGTAGGTTGTGAGACGGCGGCGGCAGCGGCGGCTCCTCTTCCTGGGGCGGACGATGGACAGCCAGGGCAGGAAGGTGGTGGTGTGCGACAACGGAACCGGGGTAAGTGCCGGGCTAGGAGGCCGCGGCGGCCAAAGGCCCGGGCAGAGATGTGCGGGGCTCCTCGGCGCCCAGGGCTGCACGTCTGGGCCTTTGGGGCGAATGGGCGCGAGTGGCACCTCCCGCCTCCGTAGGCGTGGGAGAGAGCGGGACCGGTCGGATTCTTCCTTAAGTCCGCCACCCCCACAATTTCCCAAGTCTGAGCGGCAGGCGAGACCCACACTGGACGCTGACCCCACCTGCTGTCCCGAGGGGTCCGGCTCGCTTCACGAGCCGAAGCAGTTTGGCCAAAATGTCCGAAGTTTAGGTAAAAGGCTGAGTTTTTGCAGTCGAGAAGGGTTCCATTTCCCAGACTTGCCGGTGTGTAAAAAGGAGAAAGACCTAGAGGCCTTCCTCTTCCTGTATAGTTGAAGATACCGAATAGGAGGCAGGAACCCGGCTAACAGGGGAAAAAAAAAAAAAAAGGAAGTGCTGTCATGCAATTGGCCTCAGTCCTTTCGCAGCGCTTCTTGATGGTTTGTTCCTTTCCTTTTCTTCTTTCTATCTGCCTATCTTGAAAGAAAGGAAGACCAGATTGGCAGTGCATCTATTGCTTTTTATTCTGCTGGCTGGTAGTTTGGCCCTAGTGCAGCCTCGCAGAGACCAGCATTCATATTCCATGGGATGATTTGAGGAGATCTAAGCGTTAATTCCACTGACTTGGGGGAAGTTAATCAGTTTTAGTTCCTCCTCCTCTTTCTCCGTTAAGTACAGAATACAGATGTTCGGTCTTGAAGATTCTAATTGTAAAAATCGAGTAAAGCATTAATTTAGAAACTTTTTTTTTTTTTTTGGTACCGGGGATTGAACTCAGGGGTACTCGACTACTGAGCCAGCCACATTCCCCAGCCCTGTTTTGTGTTTTTATTTAGAGATGGGGTCTCACTGAGTTCTTTAGTACCTCGCTATTTCTGAGGCTGGCTTTGAACTCGGGATTCTCTGGTCTGAGCCTCCCAAAGTGCTGGGATTACAGGCCACTGCGCCCAGCTAATTTAGAAACTATTTGAAAGTGATTTCTTTCCACTCCTGGCCCTTTAATTATTTTAGATGAGTTCTGCAGTAATTTCTTTTTTAGTGTTGTAAATTTTGTGATTTCTCCCCCTTCCCACATATATAATGTGACATATAATGAATTAAAGTGGTTTTTATTTGAACTTTAAAACGCTTTGGAAATTATATTTACTTTTAGATTTTTTTAAAAAAATTGTACTTGGTTTAAGTGCCATGACCTTTTGTTATTCTCAGTTTCATTTATGGAAATTGGATTGTTGGGGGAAAAGAACTGCTATCTACTGCCATAATCTTGCTCTTGATTGGATTTGTTGCAGACCTTTACAAACAATAATTATGCACACTTCATCTGAACTGTTAAAAATGGACCAGGGTAAGAAGAGTGTTATAATACAAAAGGACATTCATACAAAATAATTTTTAAAAAGGAGGCAGATCCACTTCTAGGGAAACATGTTTAAAATTAAGCTAAAAAGTTTTAGAATGAACCATTTATGTGTGTTCTTTGATTAAAGATATTTGTATGCCCACAAATTTGTGTCTTCATATAAAAGTTTTGGAGGGATACCTGAAATGCTCCCATTAGTTATCAATGAGACAAGGAATAAAGGAGTGAGGTAGGATGGGGAGGGCTTCATGACTTTTCTGAATAATTAGAAAAAGGGTCTTTTTTTTTTTTTTTTTTAATTTTTTTAGTTGTAGATGGACACAATGTCTTTATTTTATTGCTTTGTATGTGGTGCGCAGGATCGAACCCAGGGCCTCACGCATGTGAGGCAAGCGCTCTACCACTGAGCTACAATCCCAGCCCCCCCCCTTTTAACAAAGTGTTATTACATTATATCTAAACTAATTTAATTACAAATATATATTACTTTACAGTTAAAACTCACTAAAGGTGCATTTTATTTATTTTTTATTTTTTTAAATATTTATTTTTTAGTTGTGGGTGGACACAATAGCTTTATTTTATTTTTATGTGGTGCTGAGGATCGAACCCAGTGCCTCCCGCGTGCTAGGCGAGCACGCTACCACTGCGCCATAACCCCAGCCCGTAAAGGTGCATTTTAAAAAAACATGAGGTTCCCCCTCTCCTTTGGTACTGGGGGTGCTTAACCACTGAGCCACATTCCCAGCCCGTTTTCTATATTTTATTTTGAAACAGGGTTTCTGTAAGTTGCTGAGGCTGGCTTCGGACTTGTGATCCTTCTGCTTCAACCTCCCAAACCACTGGGATTACAGGCAAACATAAGCTTACGTGGCTCAGTGGTAGAGCACTTGCCTAGCACGTGAAGGGCCCCAGGTTCGGTCTCTAGCACCACAAAACAAACAAAAACCATGAGCTTAATAACCGCCATAGTGGGGCTGGGATTGTAGCTCAGTGGTAGAGCGCTTGCCTCACATGCGTGAGGCACTGGGTTCGATCCTCAGCACCACATAAAAACTAAATAAAGATATTGTGTCCATCTACAACTAAAAAAAATTAAAAAAAAAAATAACCGCCATAGTATCAAATTGACCTCTAAATAAATTTAATACATTTAAAGTGAATTTACAGTATTTTGTGACTGTCAGATACTCTCTTTTTAATGGATTCCTCCTCTTTGAGGGGTGTAGCTGAGGCACCCTGTGTTTGTAGTATGTGTACATGTATGTGGGATTTTTGTTTGTAGTGCTGGGAATTAAACTCAGGGCTTCACACATGCTAGCTGATTGCTCTACCATTGAGCTACACCCTTAGCTTCTGTATGAGGTTTACTTTATTTTTTGCAGTACTGGGGATTGAACCCAGGACCTCACATGTGGTAGGCAGCATTGTAACTCTGGAGCTTCATCTCAGCCCTTTTTACTGAGATGATCTCATTAAGCTGCCTAGGCCAGCCTGGAATTTGGGATTTTCCTGCCTCAGCTTCCCAAACCATCGAGATTACAGGTATATGCCACCATGCCCAGCTACCAGTGTTTTTTTTTGGGGGGGGGGGGGGGGGTGGTTACTGGGGATTGAACTCAGGGGCACTCAACCACTGAGCCACATCTCCAGCCCTATTTTTTGTATGTTGTGTAGAGACAGTATCTCACTGAGTTTCTTAGCACCTCATTAGATTGCTGAGGTTGGCTTTTTTTTTTTTTTTTTTTGGTACCAGGAATTGAACTCAGGGGCACTCAACCACTGAGCCATGTCCCAGCCCTGTTTTGTGTTTTATGTAGAGACAGGGTCTCACTGAGTTGCTTAGCGCCTTGCTGTTGGCTGAGGCTGGCTTTGAACTCATGTTCCTCCTGTCTCAGCCTCCCAAAGTGCTGGGATTACAGGTGTGCGCTACCGTGCCCGGCTCTGAGGTTGGCTTTAAACTCAACGATCCTCCTGTCCCTGCCTCCCTGAGCAGCTGGGCTTATAGGCCTGCGCTACGGCTACTGTGCCTGGCCACCAGTGGGGTTTTTGATGTTCATTTAGAATGTTCATTTAGGAATGTTTGCTGCTTTCTGTGGTGGCCACATCAGTAATCCAACTATTTAGGAGGCTGAGGCAGGAAGATCACTTGCCTAGGAGTTTGAAGCTGTCTTGGGCAGCTTAGTGAGACTATCTCAAATGAAAAAATAAAAAGAGCTGGGGATATAGCTCAGTGGTAGAGCAAGCTCACCTTGCATGCTTGAGACCCTGGGTTTAATACCCAGTACCATGAAAATAAATAAAAGGTGTAGAAATGTTAACTGCAAGCTAATTTTTATGTTACTGTTTTATTAGTTTAGCTAACATTAGATAGCTGATTGTATATATTATTGTTAGTCTTATGTATAATCCATAATTTTAAAAATCTTGCTTCTTAGGATAAAAGATCCCTTAGCATGACATAATTGAAAAAGTATAATTAATTCAGACAAAGAGTTATGTATTTGGTGTTGTAGTTGTAGTTACTACAATTATCCATGTTTTCTATAGACATGATTGGCTGCAAATGAAGAAACAAACAGCTCTGATACAATATGTAAATCATATACAAATCAGGAATGCTGTGATACTTCAGAAAATTTAAGAGGATTAGAAACCACTTAGATTCTATATTCTGTTTCTAATTATACTTCTGGACATGAATGATTATCTTTTTTTACCTGAAGTTATAATTATTACCTTACAGTTAAATAATTTATTCAGATTTAATTTTTATCTTTTTTTTTTTTTTGGTACTGGAGATTGAACTCAGGGGCACTCGACCACTGAGCCAGCCACAGTCCCCAGCCCTATTTTGTGTTTTATGTAGAGACAGGGTCTCACTAAGTTGCTTAGTGCCTCACTGTTGCTGAGGCTGGCTTTGAACTCGCAATTCTTCTGTCTCAGCCTCCCTAAGTGCTGGGATTACAGGCTTGCGCCACCGTGCCTGGCTTCAGATTTAATTTTTAAAGACTTCATGGAGATAGTTGTTACTCTAAAGTGTTTTCATTATCCCTTACATACTTTAGGTTTAGGATTTAAGGGCTGGGGATGTAACTCAGTGGTAGAGCACTTGCCCAATATGTGTAAAGGCCCTGGGTTCAGTCTCCTAGCACTGGGATGGGGTGGGGTTTAGGTTTTAAAATTTTAGGCTATATAAGATGGGATTGTGTGTGTGTGTGTGTGTGTGTGTGCGCGCGCGCGTGCGTGTGCGTGCACGTGCGCCCTTGTGCATGGTGTGGTGCTGACTGTTGAATCCAAAGCCTCAGGCATGCTAGGCAAGCACTCCACTACTGAACTACATTCCCAGCCCCACAAGATGTCAATTTTTAAAAGTCTTCTCTGACAGTCCCAAAATTGAATGCAGTTAAAGTAGGTGCATTGTTTTGACCACATGCCAGATGTTGCTTCTGCTACATTTCCTCCCAGTTAGACTAATGTCTCATTAGGGTAGCCTAGGGAAGGAAAACACATCTAATTTCAATAATTTATACACTTTACCTAAAAAAAGGGAGGAAAAATTGACTTTCAACCTTAACCATTGAAATCTACTTTCTAAAACAGTCACTGCAAGTGGCCTGATAGGCCAGAATTTGGAGATCTTGAAGCACTAGGTTTTGGTCCCTTTGAAGTTGGGCCTAGATTACTGGTATTGTGTATCCTGTTACCAAACTTGAGTGATTTCATCAGCATTGAGTTTATTTACAAACAAAATGAAGACTTGTAAATGCCGTTACTGGCAGAAAGCTTGATAACATGTAGTGATACAGAGACGCTTACAATGCTAGAATGATTATATTTTCATTTATAATTTAAATCCATAGTTGATTGTGACCTGCTTTATCAGGTTTATGCTAATTTATGTGTTGAATTTAGGAGCATTTGAAGTAGAGACAAATCAGAAACTTTGGTTTCACCCAGCAAATGCAATGCAATAAACAAAAAATATCTTGGTCGCCTGAGAAGTTTTCATATGATTAATACTCCCAAGCCATCAGATAAAATTAGTAAGGGGAAAAATATGAAGTAAATAAGCTGCAATTCCCTTATCTCCCACCCCTTTTATTTTAAGGAAAAAGGTACTTTTAGAACAGTTGTAGTTGGGATTATTCTTCGTTTTTGCCTGAGGGAACATTATACTGCTCATGCTCTTACTATTTGATGACTCAGTGGGAAGTGAGAGAGCCAGTTTAAACCACATGCTATGAAGAGGAAACTATATATGGTAAAATCTATTTCTTAAGCACAACCTTTTGCACACAATGAGAGAACTAAGTCACCAAGTAATTTTTGATTTACATGGGGGAGGAATTTCAATGAAACCAAATGAATAGTCTATAAAAAATATTTTTTTTGTATTTTATCATGTCGTGGTTTAGTTTTTTAAATGCCATTTTTTAGTAAGAAAGGAATAGCAGATTGTTAGTTTCAATCTAGTTTTGACAAATAGATTATTAAATTATTTTCTTATGAACTATTAATCCGTTCACATTTGAAGTAATGTGAAGTAGTACAGTTTCTTCTGTTTTGGTAGAATATCCAAATACTCTTTGGGAATGCTAGCACTGAATTCTAAGATAGCATCTGCTTTCAATAAACTATTGCTTATATAGTTTTATTAGTAAGTGATTGATATTTTTAATTTGAAAAGCCATATTTTCTTTTGTTTTTCCTTTTTCTTTTTTTTTTTAAAGCAGTTAAAATGAGTTTACATTTCTGTTGTTTTGGGGTTTTTTTTTTGTTGCTCTTGTTACCAAGGATTGAACTCAGGGGTACTTGACCACTGAGCCACATCCCCAGCCCTATTTTGTGTTTTATTTAGAGACAGGGTCTCACTGAGTTGCTTAGTGCCGTGCCGTTGCTGAGGCTGGCTTTGAACTTGCGATTCTTCCGTGTCAGCCTCCCAAAGTGCTAGGATTACAGGTGTGCACTACTGTGCCCAGCATGAGTTTACATTTGTAACTGTAGTTTCAGGAATCTCATTTTTTGTCTTAAGGTACTTGACAAATTTTTGTCGCTTGAAATAGACTCAAGAATTTTAAGATATGAAAATTCTTAAATCTGAAGAATTATTATCAGAAAGTCTTGGTGTGTTTATTTACCATTATGCCATGTTCTGTGTTTCCACTGTGTGTATGTGGCTCAGAATGAGGGTGTAGACCTGTCAACCTTAAGAATCTCTTCTGTGCACCAAGGTTTGAGTTATGCTGTGTTGCAGGTTCTTCCTCCCACCTTCAACTTGTTATGATTTCTCATTTAATAAAATTATATATTTCTTTTTTTTTAAATTTTTTTATATTTTGGTACTGGAGATTGAACTCAGGGGCACTCGACCACTGAGCCACATCCCCAGCCCTATTTTGTGTTATGTAGAGACAGGGTCTCACTGAGTTGCTTAGTGCCTCGCCATTGCTGAGGCTGGCTTTGAACTCGCGATTCTCCTGTCTCAGCCTCCCAAAGTGCTGGAATTACAGGCTTGTGTCACTGCACCCGGCTATATATTTACATTTAGTATGCAGAAAACAGCCCTTATAAACTTGTAGATTTTCTTTTCAGTCATTCATTGTCTAATTTTCTTTGAGAATATTTATACCCATGTAAGTGAGCATTTTTAGCTAGACAAATGAGTACTTTTTTTTAAAATATTTTTTTAGTTGTAGATGGATGCAGTATCTTTATTTATATTTATGTGGTGCTGAGAATCAAACCCAGTGACTCACACATGAGAGGCAGGTGCTCTACCACTGAGCTACCTCCCCACCCCCAAATGGGTGCTTTTGACCCACCCATTTGTTCATTACTTTGAGGTGAAATGTAAGAATTTTGAGCAGTGTTTGTTTTCTATAAGTGGGATTTATGTGTAAACTATGACTGACATTAAGCTGTGGGTTATGACTTACTTATTTTTTCTCAACTGTGTCTCCCCCTTATTCACAGTACAGACCAGGCACAGGGCTTGGGCTGAGGTGTATATAGGATAGGTTTAATCTACCTCTTTTTCTATATAGTCAGTGTAAGGACACAGCCTTTGGTAAGTACCAGGAGGCCCATATTTTATTTATACTGAAATGTGAGTTCGGGGAACTGGTGTTGTGGCTCAGTGGTAGAGCACTTGCCTAGCATGTGTGAGGCACTGGGTTCGATTCTCAGCACCACATATAAATAAATATATAAGACGGGTGCGATGGTGCAAGCTTGTGATCCCAGCACTTAGGAGGCTGAGACAAGAGAGTTCAAAGCCAGCCTCAGCAACTCAGTGAGACCCTCTCTCTACATAATACACAAAATAGTGCTGGGGAGGTGGCTCAGTGGTTGAGTGCCCCTGAGTTCAATCTCCAGTACCAAAATAAACAAACAAATAAATAAAGATATTGTGACCATCTACAACTTAAAAAAAAAAATTTAAAAAAAAAAAAAGAAATGTGAGTTTGGGGTAACTATAATACTTTTTTACCCTCCCATATCATTTTTGTTCAGATCAGGTGACCTGATTTTGATTTAAGGACAAAAGAGTTTATGATTTAGAGAGATTTTGTGGGTTTTAATTCAAACTTCCTACTAAAAACTATGAAGTGGTAGTGTTTTCCTCTGTGCTATTTGTTCCTTCACGTCCTCCTTGGTCACATTAATAAATTACTTAAGAAGATGTGGAAAAATGACTAAGTGGGCTGGAGTGGTGGCTTAGTGGTAGAGTGCTTGCTTAGCACATGTGAGGCACTGGGTTTAGTCCTCAGCACCATATAAAAATAAATGAATAAAATAAAGGTTTTATTTATTTAAAAAAGAATAAGTACTTCTGAATTTTGCTTAACACTTCTTTGAGATGGAAAATATGTTCTTCATTATCAACCACTGTCAAATGTGGAGGTGGATGTGAGCAAGCAGGTTACTTATTACATATGCCATCATATCACATTAACTTCTGCCTTGAAAGGTGACCCATTAGAATTGTACAGCATTATACTTTTAGAAATAGGCAGCTATATCTGAAAAATGCCCTATCTTTGGTAGCTTACTGGAAAACTGACTAGGACTAGGTTTCGTGGGTTTAGCAGAAAGCATATGAATAGTATGTTTTATTTAGTTTCTTTTTTTTTTTAATATTTTTTAAAGATGGACACAATATCTTTATTTTGTTTATTTTTATGTGGTGCTGAGGATTGAACCCAGTGCCTCACATGTGTGAGGCAAGCCCTCTGCCACTGAGCCACAACCCCAGCCCTTATTTAGTTTCTAAAATTAAACATAAGCTACAAGGACAGAAATTAAAGTGATATTGGGTTATGAAACTTCCTAATTTCAGACAGTTTTTCATAAAATTTCAATCTGTTGGAATCATAATTTTAACATTTAAAAGACAAGTAAAATTGTGATGGCAGAATGTTCTAGGCTATTTATAATTAAATGTGGTTCATCAGCATCATTTTCAATAGGTTGCTGTAGAGATATTTGAAGATTTTTATATTTTGGAGGGTTAGTCAAAAGTCAGTGAGTTTAAGATGTTGCTAAATTTTACAACATCAAACAAAATAATTCCTTGTACATAGTTTCTTCCTGTCACTTGGTACATTAATATTTTCTTTCCACCTTTGTATTATTACCATTGTGTATCACATCCAGGTACTTTCTTTTCATCCTAATTAATAAGTATGTGGTGCTTGGTGCTGTCATATGATAGATTCTCTCTGAATATTAAATATATAGCCATCCCTGAGTATCCACAGGTGATTAGTTTCAGGGAATAGACACACACACTACACTCTAACTCCCTCTTTCTCTCTCTCTTCCTCCTCCCTCTCTCCTGCATGCTAGATCCCTTACATAAAATGGCATAGTATCTGCATATGACCTCCAACTATAAACTTTAAATTACCTTTAGATTACTTAGAATACCTAATACAATGTAAATATTATGTAAATATTTGTTATACTGAATTGATTAGAGAATAACAAGAAAAATGTGTCCATTTTCAGTACAGATTAAAAAATATATGTATATTTACATGTATGTGTATATATATATATATATATACATACACACATATATGTATGTATATACATTTTTGGTACCAAAGATTGAATCCAGGGGTGCACCACCTCTGAGTCATATCCTCAATCCTTTTTATTTTTATTTTGAAACAGGACCTTGCTAAGTTGCTGAGGCTGGTCTCAAACTTGAGATCCTGGGCTGGGGTTATGGCGCAGTGGTAGCGTGCTCGCCTAGCACGCGTGAGGCACTGGGTTCGATCCTCAGCACCACATAAAAATAAAAAATAAAGATATTCTGTCACCTACAATTAAAAAATAAACATTTAAAAAAAAAAAACTTGAGATCCTCCTGCCTCAGCCTCCTGAGTCACTGGGATTACAGGTGTGCACTACCTAGTTTGGCTACATTTCCTTTTTGGGGAGGGGGGTACCAGGACTGAACCCAGGGGGACTCTTAACAACTGAGCCACATCCCCAATCCTATTAATTTTTTATTTTGAGATAGGGTCTCACTAAGTTGCTTAGGGCCTTGCTAAATTGCTGAGGCTGGCTCTAAACTTGTAATTCTCCTACCCTCAGCCTCCTGAGCTGGTTTGATTATAGGCATGTGCCACCATGCCTGGCTATATTTCCTTTCTTAATATAGCTTCCCTCTCCCACCCTGAAAGTTTTTTTTTTTCTTTTTCCCTTTATGTGGTACTGGAAATTGAAGCCAGGGCACTCTACCACAGAGCTATATTCCCTTTTTATTTTGAGACAGAGTCTAAGTTGCCCAGGCTGGCCTTGAATGTGGAATCCTCCTGCCTCAGCCTCCCTAAGTAGCTAAGATTCCAGGCATGCATTGTCACACCATATATATATATATATATATTTTTTTTTTTTTTTTTTTGTACCAGGGATTGAACTCAGGGGTACTCAGCCACTGAGCCACCTCCCCAGCCCTATTTTGTGTTTTATTTAGAGACGAGGTCTTACTGAGTTGCTTAGTGCCTCGCTGTTGCTGAGGCTGACTTTGAACTCTTGATTCTCCTGTCTCAGCCTCCCAGAGTGCTGGGATTACAGGCGTGCACCACTGCACCCGGCTCCCTATAGTTTTTAATTATCTTTTTCTTACAGTGTCTGCTCTTAAAAGATATTATATTATTGGTATTAAAAATCCTTGGTTCCAAGTTTTGCTTTAATTGTTAAACCTCCTAAAATATCAGTTTCTTATACATAAGATAGAAATATTAGAATTAGTGATGTGCCCTTGGAGAAGTACACTATCTGAATGTGAAATTGTGTTGCTGTGTGTGTGTGTGTGTGGTGCTGGGGATTAAACTGAGGGCCTTGCATATGTTAGGTAGGCAAGTACTGTGCCATTGAACTACATCCCCAGTCTGAAATTAAGTTATATGACATTACTGAATATATTTACTTAAATGTAAAAGTGTGAGTAGCCAAAAATGTCTAATAGATGTTTATTTTCACCTGATACTAGTCCAGATGCCATTTGGTTTTCTTGTTTTTGAAGATGATTTTTTTCATACCCCAGTACTGCTTGAATGATCACTGTGTGCCAAGGCCTGAAATGTTCATTTTACCTCCCTGCTCTTGTGGGACCTTTAGACACTGAGTAAGCAATTAACTGGTAAATAAGCATGAAGCCGGGTGCGGTGGCACACGCCTGTAATCCTAGCACTTTGGGAGGCTGAGGCAGGAGAATTGCGAGTTCAAAGCCAACCTCAGCAATAGCGAGGCGCTAAGCAACTCGGTGAGACCCTGTCTCTACATAAAACACAAAATAGGGCTGGGGGTGTGGCTCAGTGGTCGAGTGCCCCTGAGTTCAATCCCTGGCACCAAAAACAAACAAACAAACAAATAAAGTGAATAAGCATGAACTCAGGAAGTAGTGCCATGAAAGAAGTGAAAGGAGATGATGTTGAAAATAGTGGGTGGTTTGAAAGCACTGAAAGTTTGACATAATGTATAAATACAAAGTGGTGTTTTTCGAATAATGTTTTTAGATGAATGTAGTAAATACCTTGACCCTAACTCACATTTACTTTTTCTTTCCAGTTTGTGAAGTGTGGGTATGCAGGCTCTAACTTTCCAGAACACATCTTCCCAGCTTTGGTTGGAAGACCTATTATCAGATCAACCACCAAAGTGGGAAACATTGAAATCAAGGTAATATTTTATTTATTGTTAAAATGACATCAAGACCTGTGATGTTTTTTGAATTAAGTTGTTTTAAAATATGATGCCATGAAAAGCAATGGGTGAGGGAAGAATTTCTCATATTTTTAATTTATATTAATACATGAACAAAGGCACAAAAACTGAAGTTAATTTAATCTAATTTTGTGTATGTATGGCTTGATACCATTAGTGTCTACAGGATAAGATTTTTTACATTGATGCAAAACACCATTAGTGACTTAAAGTCCTATTACATAATTTAATTTTTAAAAGAAATCAGCCTGATGATTTGATGTCTTTTCAATTTGATATATTTGTCATTATATCTTAGTGTCTCTTTGGGACTTTAGTCTTTTTTCCCCCATGTTTTCATGGTCTGATCCCCTTTTTTATGTAGTTAGGAAAACACAGAATGTAAAGCTCATTGGTTCCTCTTTTCACTAATAAAACAATTTATTTTCATAATGTGTTGGAGGAAGCTGTGCAAATCTTTGGGCCTTGCACTGTTGTATCTTACCGTAAGGAGAAGAAGCAAAGTTGTCATTGCCTACTGCTATACTTAACCACTAGAGGCTCCACACTAAGGGTGAGAGATTTTTCTCCCAGAGGTTTAAAAATCAAACAGGAGTTACATTGTCTTAGAAGAAAGAACCAACTAGAACAGAACTAGAAAGGATAGTGGTCACCAATTGAATTTAAATTCTTCAGGTGACCTAGGGATTAAATTATACAGAATGCAGTAGAATTGAAGGGCTTTTTTAGTGAATCCTTTGTGAACACACTAGTATTGTTGATCCTTTCAGAATAGCCTTTGGCGAGACTTCAGTGAACAGTTAGGTTATGAATCATTTGAAATATGAGGGTGTACCTCTTGGGAGGAATATTTGTGCATAATATCTAGGGAGGTGATAATAGGTGGTAGAGATTTGCTACTTGGTAGGTCTCTACTGTTGGGACTAGAGAATTGAGTTATAGGATGAATAAAAATACAAACTGAAACATAGGTTCTGTGTTAATATTTTACAAAGTAGTAAATTGTTGCCTATGTTATGTTACAAAAATTAAAACGGCACACTCAGTATAAGGCTTTTTGAAAAAAAATCTTTTCTTGGAGAAAATGTATGGGATTTCTCATTTTCTTTTTGTGAACCCCTTCCATTCTGTTTGAATTCTATCATAAATGAACTTAAGCTTGAAATTTAGGTAAAAATAGTAATAAGGACAAACCACTGTTTGGAAGTAATACTTTTTAAATTTAGTATCTATCTTTTTTATATTCTTTATGGACAATAAAATTTTTGACACAAAAAGATACATTGTTTATAGCCATTTTTGTTCTCCAACATAAGCATAAATAGTTACACATCTCTTCATGCCCACTTTCTTGCTTTTTAAGGCCAAGTGATAGAAATCAAACTTGACGATATTCCAATAAAGCATTTTTACCAGGGAATTCCCTAGCATTTGCTAACATGGTTCTGTGTTCTTTTGGCTTGGTTCTTTTCACTCTGCTCAGTCTAAGCCTTTCAAGTTGATTTTTTTTTTTTTTTCCTTATAGAAAACAAAAAAAGAGACCTATGTCAAATTTAATTTGAGTACTAGAGCTTGGACAAACAACCCTGAACTATCTACCTCTCTACCTACTCAGCTATACCTTTGCTGTTGTCATTTATATTCCTTAAAGTTCTTAAATTCAGTAATGAATTAAAGAAACTTGACTTTTTGGAATTTCTGTGCTTTGTAGATAGACTTATACTTGTGTGTCTTGATAGCTAAAATGTGATGGTAGACTAAAAAAATGGAAATTTGAATCATTTGTTTAGTTAATTTTCATTCAGGAGTAATAACTGTCCATGTTAATTTGGCCCTAATTATTAACTCCATAAAATATAGTAGTACTGCATCTGACCTCAACCTAATTTGTCTCTGTTGCTTGTATGTTTAAAAATTTCAGTGAGGATTTTATTTAGGCCTTTTCTGACTCTTACTTCTACCTTCTCTTTCTTCACCTTTCTTGACCTGTTGAAGTAGAATAACAAAAAGATGGTAAGTGAGGTTACACACATGCTGTTTGTTTTCCACTTTTGCTTGGTGGGACAGTAGTTGTTGTTTTGTGTCCCTTTAGTATTGGGGAGGGGGGTAATTCCATATTTTTATTTTAAGTACTTTGATTTTTAACCTTTTTTCATTGCTTCTATTTGGTAGCAACTAATTAAGTCCTATACTTTCCTGATTGCATACAATGGACCAAACAAGCACTAATTACTAACATAGTTTTGAATTGTTTTCCTTGTTTTTCTGTAGATGAATGTTATAATTAAAATGGAATGTGGTGTGCATACTCTTAGAAACCAAGGCTTTACATAGGATCAGTGTGATCCAGGAAATTGGGGTGAAATTTGAATAAATTTACTTTAATTACTGATGTTTAATTAAACACTGCCTATTATACCTTGTGTATATATATTTGCATTCAGTAAGGTGTCATATATGTACTTAATAAACTGAGTAAAATTTTGATACGCCAAATGAATCATAGGTGGTAAAAGAAATAAAAGACTGACTTGTTTCTGTATCATCCTTATGGATAAGTAGATTTAATAGCATTATCTGAGGATAAATAAGAAAAAGGTAAAGCACTTGTAAGTTTTCCCCACAAACAAAATTCCCACACCCCCAAGTAAATACCATTGTAAATACCTTTTTCTTTTCTCCTGGAAGCTTGCTGGGCCTATCTCAGATATTTGACTCATTATATTTTTCTGTGATAGTCTAAATGCTTCTATAGTAGATATTTTCTTTTTTCTTTCTTTCTTTTTTTGGTACCGGGGATTGAACTCAGGGGTACTCAACCACTGAGCCACATTCCCAGCCCTATTTTGTATTTTATTTAGAGACCAGGTCTCACTGAGTTGCTTAGCACCTCGCCATTGCTGAAGCTCGCTTTGAACTCGCAATTCTCCTGTCTCAGCCTCCCAAAGTGCTGAGATTACAGGCTTGTGCCATTGTGCCCGGCTTATAGTAGATATTTTCAAGTTTGTTTTTAATTTAAAGTTTGTCAGCAACTCTAACAAAGATAAATATTAGGCATTTCTAATTATATATTTTTAAACTGGTAGCAGTAATTTTGTGAAAATTTGTTTTGAATAGACAAAAACATTTAAAAGTGGATATTCCTATATTTTTCCTAAATAAAAATCATGCACTTGTCTTAAAATCCTAAAGAGATTTTTAAAAAGGTATACTTGTAGAGAATTGGGTGGGCTTAGGTTAACAATTCTTTTAAACAGGATTTCTATCTGGGGATGTAATTGTGGTTTTAAGCTTGTATTTGTTCTGTTCTCTAATTTTAGTAAAGTGTAGATGCTTTTAAAACAGTGTCCCAGATAGTTACTATGATTTCTTGTTCTTTCAAGTAAAAGGTGATGGTTATGGGGCAGATGGTAAAGACCTAAAGCCTACTCTGATCATTTATAACTTTGTTCTGAGGTGTGAAGGCAAGTTACTGAACACATGAACGCTTTTTTTTTTTTTTCTTTTTGCGGTACTGGGGATTGAACCCAGGGGTGCTTTAGCATTAAGCTACATCTCCAGCCCTTTTCTTTAAAAGCCTATTTTAGAAGCCGAGCGCGGTGGCTCAAGCCTGTAATCCCAGCACTTAGGGAGGCTGAGACAGGAGAATTGCGAGTTCAAAGCCAGCCTCAGCAACGGCGAGGTGCTAAGCAACTCAGTGAGACCCTGTCTTTACATAAAACACAAAATGGGGCTGGAGATGTGGCTCAGTGGTCGAGTGCCCCTGAGTTCAATCCCCAGTACCAAAAAAAAAAAAGCCTATTTTAGGGCTGGGGATATAGCTCAGTTGGTAGAGTACTTGTCTTGCATTCCCAATGCCCTGGGTTCAATCCCCAGGAACACACACACACACACACACACACAAAAGCATATTTTATTTTGAGCAGGACCTTGCTAAGTTTCCAAGGCTGGCCCTGAACTTTTGATTCTCCTGTGTCAGTCACCCAAGTTGCTAGGATTATAGGTGTGTGCACCTTGCCTAGCACATTTTTGACTTTTAAAAGTTGAAGGATACTAGGGAAGGTTATATGTTGTAGGGTTTTTAGTTTTGTTTTGTTTAATTTTTTTTTGAGAGAAAGAGGGTCTTACTAAGTTGCTAGACTGACTTCAAACTCTCCATTCTCCTTCCTCAGACTCTTGAGTAGCTGACATTATTAGGCATGTGCTACCAGTGTGGTTTGTTCTAAGTTTTTTGTTATTTGTTTTTCAGTACTAGAGCATGAACCAAGAGGCTGTCTATCACCTAGCTACATCCTCATTTCTTTTTATTTTTTATTTTGAGACAGGGTTTCACTAGTTGCTCATGCTGGCTTTTAACTTGGCATCCCTCCTGCCTTATATACTCTGGAGTAGTTGGGATTATAAATGTGTACCCCATACCTGGCTTTGAATTTTTACTCAAGAAATTTTGCATTTTTCAGATAAGCTAATACTTCTTTTCTTCTATTTAAAATCTTTTATATTTAGAGAGAGCTGAGGATACTCAATGCCAGATTTTTTTTCAGTTAATTCTTTATAGTATGTGTGGTTGTAGAAGTAGATACATATTATTTTTTATTTTGAATCTTTTTTTTTTTTGATGGACCTTTATTTTATTTATTTACTTACATGCAGTGTTGAGAAACAAAGCCAGTGCCTCATACATGCTAGTCGAGCAATCTACTACTGAGCTACAACTCTAGCCCATGAACAGGCTTTTATTTTAAGTTGGCATTAGGTCAGACATAGTTAAACTCCTATTGTTGCATGGAAGAAAAATTAAGTATTCTGTTGAAATCAGATCAGACTTATTCCAAATGGTTGAAATAGTAATGATTATAAATCAGCTAATGTAAAAGCAACTAATTATCTAATTGATTATATGCACAAGGAGAGTATATTTGTTATAGAGGAAAATAAGTAACAAAATAAGATATTAAGTTAGATTTGTTAGTACCTAAAAATAATATAAGTGCTTGTAGGTATAGATTTTTTTCCCCTAACATTTTATTAAAGTGTTTGAGAACATGAGCAATGTTCAAAGATCTTTTCTTTTTTCTTTTTAACTGGGAATTGAACCTAGGAACATTTTACCACTGAGCTACATTCCCAGCCCTTTTATTTTTTTGCTTTTTTGTTTTGAGACGAGGTCTTGCTAAGTTGCTGAGGGCCTTGCTAAATTGCTAAGACTGGCCTCAAACTTGTGATTCTCCTGCCTCAATCTCCTCAGTCCATGAGATGACAGGCCTGCACCACCACATCTGGCTGCAGTGTCAAAAGAATTTTACAGTGAAACTCATGTATCTGTCACCTGGATTCTGATCTTAATGTATATTTTACTGATTTA
Source organism: Geosciurus inauris (assembly GCA_004024805.1). Lineage (NCBI taxonomy): Eukaryota > Metazoa > Chordata > Mammalia > Rodentia > Sciuridae > Geosciurus > Geosciurus inauris. The sequence goes on from PVHX01023485.1 coordinate 20,975, forward strand.
TCACATATCTGTCCAAGTAAATATCCAACAAACCATCATGTGTTTTGATGGATTTCAAAGTAAGTTACAGACATCGGTATACTTTTCCCTAAATACTTCAACATATTTGTGCCATTGGTTAGATTTCACACAGAATTTTTAGTTTTGCATTTTCTTTCCCTGAAGATTCTAAATAGTTAGTAGTTAAGAAATTTGAATATTAAGTTGGGAAATTAACTTTAAGAAATTGGTTACGACATAAAGTTTTAATGAGCATCTCTAGTGTGCTTTCACTTTGTTTCCTTTTTTGAATAGGTCTTTACCTTGGTTTTACCTCTGATTTTTTAAGTTTAAGACTCATTTTTCAAAGCTCTGTTTTAAGTCATGTAACTTTGCTGCTGCTTTTCTTCCTTATCCCATATTTTGAACTTACAGTAAATGAACAGTAACTATTTCTGATATTGCTTTTCTAAATTGAATTCATCAGCACATATAAAAATTAATATTTAATATCTCACATACCTAAGGTCTAAATAAATTTTAATTCTAGGACATTGTTAGCCTTATTATACAAAGTTTGATTTTTCAAATGTGGGTCATCTTAAATATGCATTCACTGGAGACAAGAGTTGTGAGTATTATGCTTCCTCGGTGATGGCATAGATTTCTAGTATCATACTTTTAAGATTGAAAATGTTGCCCTTGAGATCATTTTTGAAATGAGTTGCTTCCTTATGTCTTTACTTTTTCACATTGCTACAAATTTTTCATTCATCTGTATAAGGTATATGTAGAAATTTTATTTAAATTTTAATTCAGACATCTGGAGAGAAGTTTGTGAAATTTACAAGTTAACTGGTACATATATGCATTACTGTAGAGTAATAATTATTTTATTTTTGCTTCTTTCAAAATTATGTTTTGTAGTACTTAACATTTATCATTTTGATATTTAGTACAAAGAAATGTGCTGCATGCATTGAGCATTCTTCTACAAGTTTTTTTTTCCCTGATGTGCTATTTCACATATCACAGGACTTATTTTTTGAACATTTGAGCAAAAGAAACAGATGAAACCTCATACAAAACCCTCCAAAATATGAAAATATGGGGTTTATTTGTGCTAATGTTCTTCTTTTGGAAACATATATATTAAAGGTAAGGTCAATTTATTGATTTAAACCATGTAGTACATAAAAATTTATTATCCATGATTAAACTTTTCAAGACATTGTTCTTAACTTGTGGAACAAAAACTTTATCTGAAAGTGCCAAAAAGACTAAAATTAATTATTCCCAAGTTTTCTGAAATATCTTGGGAATATAATTTTTGAAGCTGCTTTATATAAAAATTTGACTGGATTTAAACTTTGATATTATAATTTTCTAGGATCTTATGGTTGGTGATGAGGCAAGTGAATTGCGATCAATGTTAGAAGTTAACTATCCTATGGAAAATGGCATTGTACGAAATTGGGATGACATGAAACATCTGTGGGATTATACCTTTGGACCTGAGAAACTTAACATAGATACCAGAAATTGCAAAATCTTACTCACAGAACCTCCTATGAACCCAACCAAAAACAGAGAAAAGATTGTAGAGGTAAGTTTTTAGATGAGGTGTGCATGTGTGTCTTTGTGATATTATGTTAAATCAAAAATTCTTTTTTCTTACTATAGTTCTTGTAGATAAAGGGAATAAAAATAACCTTATTTTGCATTTTCTGTAGTTTGAGCATTCCTAATCTGTAATCTAAAATTTTTGGTCATGGAATGATGCTTAAAGAAGTTTTGGAATCTGGGCGCAGTGGCACAAGCCTGTAATCCCAGCACTTAGGGAGGCTGAGACAGGAGAATCGCGAGTTCAAAGCCAGCCTCAGCAACGGTGAGGCACTAAGCAACTCAGTGAGACCCTGTCTCTACATAAAACACAAATTAGGGCTGGGGATGTGGCTTGGTGGTTGAGTGCCCCTGAGTTTAGTCTCCAGTACCAAAAAAAAAGTAGTTTTGGATTATCTAGCATTTTAGATTTTGGGTTTTTGGATTAGGATGCTCAGTTGATAACCTCTGTGAATATTCTAAAATCTGAAACACTCTGGTTCCAAGCATTTTAGATAAGGGATACTTCCCGTATATGCTAATCTTTATTACTCTAAGTGGAATATCTTTTTTTTTTTTTTGGTACTGGGGATTGAACTCAGGGGCACTCAACCACTGAGCCACATCCCCAGCCCTATTTTGTGTTTTATGTAGAGTCAGGGTCTCACTGAGTTGCTTAGTGCCTCGCCATTGCTGAGGCTGGCTTTGAACTCACAATTCTCCTGAATCCCAAAGTGCTAGGATTACAGGTTTGTGCCACTGCGCCCGGCTTCTAAGTGGAATATCTTAATAAACAAAACCCTGATGTTGTGAAGTTTATGTTTTAACAGAGGAAAATAGGCCTTTTTTTCTTTTTTCTTTTTCTTTTTTTCTGGTTGGGGGTAATAGATGGCTAAAGGAAAAAATATAGAGTAAGTTAAGGAGAGTGGGCAGTTGCAATTGTAGATAGGTTGTGGTAGTAGGCTTCCATGTGAAAGTAATGTTTAAACAAAGACTGGGTGAGGGAGTTAGCCAGGATATATGGGGAAATCCTTGAAGGCAAAAAGTGTAAAGGTCATAAAGTTGGAACATTTTGGCCTATTAGGGGATCAACCAGGGAGTTGGTGTGACTGAAGAGTGTGGTTGATGGAAGAGCAGAAAGAGATAACATTGGATAAGAAACATTATTGCCTTGTAGGCTAAAATAGGGAGCTAGACTTTTACTCTGAGTGAAATGAGGGGCATTTACAGGGAAGAGATGCTGGTTCAGATTTCTTTGGTTGCTGTGTTGTGAGTACACCATAAGAAGGCAAAGGTGGAAGAAAGACTAGTTTTGGAGACTTTTTCAGTTATTTAGGCAAAAGATAATGATGGTTGGGGCTGGGGTTGTAGCTCAGTGGTAGTGCACTTGCCTAGCATGTATGAGGCACTAGGTTTGATTCTCAGCACTGCATATAAATAAAATACAGTAAACGTCCATCAACAATTAAGAAAATATTTTTAAAAATATATATAATGATTGTTAAGATCAGGATAGTAGTACAAGTGTGAGAAGTGATCAGATTATGTAAGTGCAAAGAATTTCTGATGTTTTGGATGTGGTAATAGAGGGGGTAGTCAGGAAGGTTTTGGCTTGAGTAACAGGAGGGAGGACATAGCATTAGCTAAGGTAGAGAAAAGTAGAACAGGATTTAAGGCAAATAATTGAGAGTTCAGTTTTGATATGTTAAGTTTAAGGCTCTCATTAGACATCAAAGCAGAAATGTCAAAGATATAGTTGTAGATGTAAGATCAAGTTCAGAAGAAAAGTCTAGGGCTGGAGATGTAAACTTGAGAATCTTCAGGATCATATTGTTCACCAAAGTGAGAGTAGACAGTGGTGAAAAGGCCAAGAACCAGAAAGATAGGAGAATCCAGCCGGAAACTGAAAAGATTAGTAAGGGAAGCAGAGAGGAAAGAAAGAGCAAGAGAGCTACATTTCTAATAATTTAGATAAGTAACTTTTCAAGTTTTTTCTTTCATTTTGTTATATGCTGTAGAAACTTTTTGATAACTTTCTATGTCTTAGTAGCTTGCTAGTTGCTATGTAATGTAAATGAACCAATTTTTACATAAGTTTTTTTACTCTGTGAATATATTTAGATGTTGAAGGAAATTTTTGGAAAAGATTTAGAATAAATTCCTGTTAGTTGATATTTTACATTTTTAGACAGTGAAAACTCAATTTTTAAAAATTTTTTTTTGGATGGGCAGGCTCAAGTGGTCCTCCTGCTGGCAGCCTCCTGGGTAGCTAGAGGCTAGGTATTCAGTACCATATCTGTTTTTTTTGTTTGTGGGTGTTTTTTTGTTTTTTTGTTTTTTGTTGTTGTTGTTCTATGCTGGGGATTGAACCCCGGACCTTGTGCATGCTAGGCAAGCACTCTACCAACTGATACCAGCTGAGCTGTATCCCCAGCCCTGTATTAAGTTTAGTACACTTTTTTTTTGGTGGTGTTGGGTATTGAATCCAGGGGCTTGTACATGCTAGACAAATACTGTACTACTGAGCCACATCCTCAGCCCACAAGGACTTGAATGGTCTTACAAATATAAATAAGTTTCAATGGATTTTCAGCTTGGTATGTGCACATATATAGTATCACTCTTCCATTTTCTTCACTGTAGAGGGGATTTTATTCAAAGGATGATGGAATAGAATATTAGTCAGAATATCTAGTTGTTTAATTGATGAATATATATGAATTTAAGTTCTATATAATTCTCATTGTGATACATTGTAAAATTTTTAAGTATCTATATATTCATAGTGATAGTCAGCCCTATAAGTCAAGGAGTACTCACTAGAGATTGGTAAAAGAAATGCAGGATGTTCCCAGCTTACCTCGGCTGCAGAGAATGAGTATGACTGGAGAGGGCAGGAGCAAACTCCCTCCTCTTGTGTAGTTCATGGGGAGGGGAGGAGAAGGGAGGGTGGTGACAGCCTTGATTGAAGATGGGACTGCGTGCTGTGCAGCTAAGCAGTTTCTTTATCTGCCACCTTATTAATGTAGTTAATAAAAGTCTTCACCTTCTCCTTTTCCTTTTTTTTTTTCTTTCTTTCTTTCTTTTCTTTTTTTTTTTTTTTTTTG
>PVHX01023486.1:0-25662 GCA_004024805.1 Geosciurus inauris
GTTCTTTACAAATAATTTTGATCAAGTATGTGTTCAAAGAAAGCAGGATAAAAAGGCTTTTTCTCTAACATTCTGTATTGTACTGTATTGGTGTTCAATAGGAATGAGCTTCTGTCATTTGCTAAAAGAATGAGTAGTGGGGAACAGGATATGTTGGGAATTTCATAACGGGTAACAGAACCATTCTCTTGGGCAAACCATAGGCAGGGGCAGCTGTGCTGTAACCATAGGGTGTTCCATAGCCTGGAGCTATGTAGCCAGGAGCAGCTGTAGCCCCAACAAAAGCTCCCCTTGTCAGAGTTCCTCTTCCTCTGCCCCGAACTGCCTGGACTGCTGCAGACACAGTTGTATTCACGACACCTTTTGCCTGAGGAATAATCTTCTTTTTCTTATTATTTGCCGCATTGGGTCCAGAAAACAGCTTTTCCAGGGCAGCTAAGGCAGCACTTGCCTTGGCCACTTTCTTATTTGGACCTGCGCCTCTGAATTTCTGTCCATCTACTTCTACCTCCATTACAAAGCGCTTGTCATGGCTTCCACCAGTCTCTGATATGAGTTCATACTTAAGACCTCTTCTTTTTTCATTGAGCTCCATTACAGGATTTTTGCCACTTGCTGTGAGGATAGGGCCCTGAGTTCTTACCTCTAAGGTACTGGAGGTTTCAGTTGTAGAATTTCCAGTATTATTGCTTGAGTTTGAAGACACTGTTTCATTTTTGCTTTCATTGTCTGATTTTTCATCGGAACTCATACATTCAATATCTGCATCAAAGCCTGTTGGATATCCCATTGCCTGTAATACCTTCACTGCTACGTGAAGTTTTGCTGTTTTCTTGGATGGTCCTGAGGCTTCGTATGTTGTGCCATCCACATCTACAGACATTGTGAAGACTGGGGCATGAACAGGGCCAGACTGAGATAAGAGCTTATACTGAAGCCCAGGCCTGATCTGATTTAGGCTCATTAGTGCATTCATAAGGTCTATTGCTTTACTATCCAAAATTTTACTTAGATTTCGTTTCATCTTCTTATTAGGATCTTTATCATCCCCTAATCCATCTTCAAATGGCCTCTTTAGAGCTGAAGAGCCAGCACCTTCTTTATCAGTAACTGACCAGGAATACTTCTGAAAAGGCTTACTAGAAGGAAGGGGATCCATCTCCAGCACTTTATAAATTTGGCCAAAGGCTGATAGTCTAAGCGCATGCTGTGCACTGTGGGTAATATCTTCTTTTTGCTGGATGGTCATATAGCTCAGAGCATCTGTTGGGTCTCGCTCACAAGGATCATGAAGACCGGGACCCCCAGGAAGTAGTATTCCAGATGCCAAACACTCCATTACTCGTCTCAAGGCCTCCCCAGCGCCCAAAGGTCTATTACAAGTACCTATAGACTTTTCACATATAAGCTCTAGTGGCCATCCTTTTAATGGTGCCCATGTGGGAACTCTGTTGCACAAATCACGCAGAATGCGGAGGACAATTACACATGATTTTAATCCATTTGCCCTTGCCTGAAACCATTTGGCATGTCGAAGAGACGCCAAGGCGTTCAGGCATTTCTGCCTGTCCCATAAATCCGGAGGATCTTTCATCGCAACATTTTCTCCATCCTTCTTCTCCAGTTCGTCCCTTATTAGAGGGGAAGTAAGTATCACCTTCAAAGTCAGCGTGGGCTCTTTTGTGTTCCGAATTATAATAGATGCCTCATTTACACATTGTTCCACTTGATATTTCTCTTCTGTAAGTTTCTGAATCTGAATAGGAAGATTATCTTTGACTGTATTTAACAGAGTCTCTGTGGGTTTGTCTTTGCACATTAAAACCAGCTCCAAGTCCATATCATCCTTAATCAGCAAGCCTTTTGCAACCAGGCCAATCCTCATTACACCACACAATGTCCGACCACCTTGATCCTTGGAATAATTTTCTACAGTCTCATCTTTCTTCACTTCTGTCTCGCCCTCTGATTTTGTTCCTTTATTTGTTTCATCCAGCCAATCTGAGACATGTTTAAGAGCACATTCAACAGTAGACACCATATTTTGAACAGCTTCAAGTTCCTCTGGAGATGGATAGATTGTTGAATGTTTCACCATAACATGGCGATCATCATTGGCAAAAGATCGAATAGATCTCATGGTTTTCTATAATATTTTAGCTTCTTTTTTCGATCCTTTCCTCTCTTTCTTGTCGTCTTCACTAGACACTGTTTTGTGTGACAGTACCTCCTCATAAGCCTGAGTCCCCTGACAGCTCAGCATCAAATATGGCAAAGATGTTTTAAGACTTGTTCTCTGGAATACACCTCGTCCGCCCGCGTCTTCGGCTCCTCAGCCCAGCGGTGGCGGCTGCGGCGGCTGCTGCCCTCACAAAACATAATTTGATCAATCTCATTCTCTAGTGCTTTCCCTTTCTCTCCCCTCCTCCCTCTCACTCATCTTTTGTTCTACTCTACTGTCCTCCCTTCTATTATCATTACCATTATAATTAACATTATTAATTGATGCATTATAAGCATATATGTATTTATTTATGCTACATTCATTGTGATATATTCATAAATGAACATAGCATAATTTGGGGTAGATTAGATTCCCCAGTACTTCTCACATGCTCTCCTCCTGCCTCCTTCTTGATCTCTTTCCTCCATTCTATTTGTCTTCCTTTTATTTTTGTGAGATCTACCCCAACAATAAAGACGATTCTTGAGCAAAAGCAAACTGCTAGAGCAGAAGCATCCAACCTACACATAGTGTTCCTAATGTTCTCTCCATTCTGAAATTACTCCTCACACTTCCTTGGAAAAGGAAGAACATGTTCTACTATTGGGCATGAAGCACATACAAAAATCTCTCCCATCTCAAAAGCAGTGGTGGCCACCTGCCCATGCTGTGTAGGTATGACCATTTCTTCTTCTTTCCCTAAATTAAGGCAGTTTTTGATCTAGTGAGGAATACCATGTGATTATCAGAAGAACACAGTGATTAAGGAAATGGTCTGGAACCACACACCCTGGACTCAAGTTCTAGTCAGATTACCTCACTCTGGGTTTTAGTTTTCTTTTCCATAAAATGACACTTATCAATTTCCCTCAGAATTGTATATTTATCCATTTACTCTAAGTAAATCATTTAGGATATGGGAAATAGTGAGTTCTTCATAAATTCTCTAGCCAAGGGCATACATTATTTATAAAAACAAAAACATTTACTGAGTCTGATAATCCATTAAAACTACACACCACAGAGCAAGAAGTTTAAGACATGATCTTGGTATATAAGAACATTACAAACCAATCAAGAATACAAGTTTATAAATATAAATAACAATACAGGTAAGACCAGTTACTGTGCTAAGTACCCGTTGTGCATTATTTAATTTGATTGCTGAAAGACAGTACTGGACAGATACTCTCATTTATTCTTTACAGATGAAATAATGAAGGCTCAAAGAAGTCACACATCTTACCCCACAGAAGAACTGAGACCTTACATTTTAGTCCCAACGTCTGAAGTAAAAGAGCTTCTGTGAAAATCTTGGAGTCTGTTGAGGGAAGGAAGCATCTGAGAAAACAATAAGAGCCAAGGAAAGTGAGATTTGGGGAGTCTGGATGCCAAGATCACATGGGCCTTTCCATTGTTATTGCTGACCTCAAGCTCAAGTTCATCCCAAGTCCCACTCTTTCTTCCACAATATCAACTTCAGGAACTCAGGGTTTCTTCAACTTTAATACTAACTTATTCACTCAGTTCTTTGAGATTTCTCTCCTCATTCTTAAAGAGTTTAATGGGTTCCTTCTCTCACCAGTCTTCCTCAATCTTGCCCAATTCTCATGGTTCCTGAAGACCAACTCCCAGATCCTCTCTTTAAGCTGTTAAGTGCTTCAGACCCACTAAAGATGGTTGACTAAAACTCTACTCTGATCTATTTCTTCTTCACTTTCTAGACATATTCTTTTTAATGAATGAGCCAACCAACCAACAGACTCTATTATTAGTGTTGTGAATAAAACAGAGCAAACCAGCTCTACCTGAGATGGAAATAGACTCATGATACATAAGACCCTGATAAGTCTCAGAAAAGTTACTCTCCATCACAAATATTTTCCATGGATGAATAGAGATACATAACAACTTTTCCTTACAGATGAATACAAACAAAAGAGCAGACATTGGAACCCTCAAAGACCTGAATGTTGGAAAATTGTAAATTCCTGGCACAGTTCTCAAATGTAGGGCATAACATATCAATGTTAATTTTCATAGTCCATAGGGAAATTATAACCTCTTGTTGCATCAGGGTGGAGTTAGGAAATAGCGCTTTGCCTGTATCTACTAAATGGTTGTCTCTATGGGCTGGATTCTGTGGATAACTTCACTTTCCCATCCAGTTTGAATATTTTATTGATACTTATGTTTCAAATGGGATTAAGTTAGTTCATTTGCACAGATGAGTGGAACTCAGAAGCTAAGTCAAATTTTGATTGCTAATGTATTAAGTTTAGAAGGCAGAGAGAGAGAATGGTTTCTTGAACCTGAAACAAGCATATTTATGAGAATGATCACTTTAAGTGCTTAGAAAGATGTATTACTGTGGAAATAGATTTATAATCAGTTTCGTTTCACTTGAAATAAATCTCAAACACTCTCTATTAAAAAAAAAAACTACTTAAAACCACATGCATTTTATTTCACTAAAGTGCAGAACACTAGCAAAGGTTTGGTTGTCTTGGTGATAAATTGTCACAGGAGATTCATGTGTCACCAAAAGAAGATATAAAAATGCTTTCAATAAGTTATAGGCATTGTAGATAAATAAAGCAAACAACCATTTCTGTGCTGCTTAAGGATATACCCTGGCTCGAGTGAAGGATCTCTCATGCTACTTTTAATTCTGGAGCTACTAAAAGCCTTCCTAAAGTGTTTTGCAATTTACTGACAATCACAAAGATTTTAAGGAAAATTCTTCAATTTCACTAATTTTCTGTATGTGTTTTATCTTAATTCAATGTCCATAGTTGTATTCTATTTGCCTAAATGACTCCACTAATAGAGACTGGGCTAAATTTTATCAACATATTATTACTGCTCCATAATTTGTATCTAAAATACAAGAAAGTACATGTTTTCTCCTTTTTATTTTTTCAGGGTCCATTTATTCAAAAAGAAAATTAGAAGACCAGTTTTCTGAAATGTAGAATTCTTAATCTATTGGTAACCAGTTTACTAAATAAGGATCCTATATGAGAAAAATAAATTGATTTATGTTGTGATTGTTACTATAGACTAAGAGAGGACCATTGACCTGAAAATAAAGTTCACTGAATATGATAATTGATGAGAACATCAAGGACAAATATCCAGGTGAAAGTTCCATCTCTGCTTCAAAACTCATTTAATCTTTACAACTAAACAATGGGATTGTTTAAAATAATAAAATAATGTTTATCAAATTTTAAATGTCACCTGGAGGAAATTACCATCGATATTTTGGTGTATTTTCTTTCCAATGTATTTCTATGATATTTTTTACATAATTAGTAAAACATCTTATGCAAATTGGGATCCTATTTTCTTCAATTTAATGTATACATTAATTAATGCTTCTCAATAATACAGCACCCTCATGATAAACAGCTTTAAACCCTATAAGACCTGTTTGACAAGTTTAAAGTATTATGATTTACTTTTTTAATTCTCTACCCTAGAACATTACTGTCTTTAATAAATATTGATACTACTCATAAACCTTCTATTGATATTGTTGCAATGTAGAGGGAGGGGGAAAGAAATGGCTAGAGACAGAGCAATTAAAGAAAAGAAATATCTTGCTAAAAAATCCTAGCATATATTATATGAATATTAAGATCTCACTTACATACAGTCATGCACTGAGTGACATCTCATTAGTGAGAGCTGCAATGGTGGTCTCCTAAGATTATAGTGAGATTAAATATTCCTATTGCCTAATAAATGCATAACAAGAAAGAAAGAAGAAAAAAGAAAAACGAAGGCAGGGAGGGAGAGAAAGAGGAAAGGAAAGGAAAGAAAAAGAAAGCTGGGAGAGGACAAGGAAGAACCCTCAGAAAAGTCACAGTAAAGTGTTTGGAAGAAGTTTTTAAAGTCTTCAACAAGCTCCTTTACATGTTTGAAAACATGGATTCTGATGAAAAAGAAACATCCTAAGCAAACCACCACGGACATATTTCTGAAAAGTGTGAAAACTTCTCAAGAAAAGCCTCAAGCAGGTCCTTTGGGACAGATTCCAGAGGGCATTGTTATAAAAAAATGACAGTCCATGAAGATCTTCCAGTGGGCCAAATGTGGAGATGCAAGACAATATTGATGATCCTTTCTCTGTATAGACATAAGTTAATGTGTTTGAGTATTAGTTTTTACCAAATTTTTTTTAAAAATAAAAAATAAATGAAAATTAAATATTTTAAAATAGAAAAAAATTTACAGAATGAGAATATAAAGATGTTTTTGTACAGCTTTATAATGTGTATGTTTTAAGCTGAGTATTATTATAAAAGTCAAAAATTTAAGAAAATTAAAAAGTTTACAAAGTAAAAACATTAGAATAAATTGAGGTTAGTTTACTATTTAAGAAAAATACTTTTGTGAATTTAGTGTGGTCTAAGTATACACTGTTTATAAAATCTACACAAGTGTACAATGGTATCCTAAGTATTCACATTCAATACCTCCCCCCTCGCTAACCTACTCACCCAGAGCAACTTATAGTACTGTGAACTTCATTCATGGTAAGTGCCCTTCACAAGTTACCATTTTGTAATATTTATGCCATATTTTAATGTACACTTTCTATGCATAAATATGTTTAGATACACACACACAGGAAAAAACATTATTTTGCAATTGCCTATAATATTCAACACAGCAATATGCTAAGTAAGATTTCAACCTAAAAGTAATAGGCTACACCATACAGTTTAAGTGTGTAATAGACTATGCCACCTAAGTTTGTGAAAATATACTCTATGATGTCTGCCCAATGATAAAATCACCTAACAACGCATTTCTCAGAATGTATCCCCATCTTTAAATGACATGACTGTATACTGGAAAGTATATTTTAATATGTGTATGAATTAAAGGAATTAGAAAAAATAGAGTTTGACTTACTTGTGCTGATTTGTAAGGATATCAGTCTTTATATCTGGGCTGTTAACATTGGTTCCAGAGAATGATAGACTTATATAGTTCTCCTTGTTAAAATTTGCGAGTTTAATTTTTATATTCTGAAGGGTTCAAATAAAAATACTTTATAAGAACATTTCACAATGCTTATCTAAAAAGGTGATCCAGAAAAATCAGTAAATATATGCAGTTGGTTAAAATAATATTTTCAAATTTAAAATTATATTTTAAAAATGTCTATATATTTTTAAAAACTAACCAGTGGCTGGGGAAGTAACTCAGTGATAAAGCACTTGCCTAGCAAGTGTGAGGCCCTGGGCTCAATCCCAAGCACTGAAACTTTTTTAAAAAAAGGGGAGGAGGGAGAAAAATTTAAATCAAAACTTAAGCCTGGTATATTGGTGCACACCTATAATTCCAGTAACTCCAGCAACTCAGGAAGCCCAAGCAGAGGATTTCAGCAACTTAAATAGAACCCTTGTCAAAATTTAAAAATAAAAAAATTAAATAAAATTTGGGGGTAAATTTGTGATGTAACACACTGTTTCTGTATATATATAATATATACAATATCATATATAATATATGATATAGGTATAATATATAATATATATTATATATATAAATAATAAACTAACCTTAATTTATTCTAAGGTATTTACTTTGTAAACTTTTTAATTTTCTTAAATTTGTGACTCTTATAATAACTCAGCTTAATATATATATTATATATATATATGTATAAACAGAAAAAGATTATCTTTGGATGTTGGAGACATGAGTAAGCTTTTCTCATTTTTCTAACATTTCATAATAAATACAAGTTTGTAGTAGAAAAAATAAATTTTATACATAATCAAAAATGTTTTAAACGTATAACTGGCCTCAATTCCCAGTCTGTTACTCCTTAGCTGTAAACCTGGAGAAATTATTTTATCTCCCTAACCTTCATTTTCATTATCTGTGAAGGTGATTAATAATACCTGCTCTGTTTACCTAATGCATTTTTTGTGAGAATGAAGTTAAAATGTTTGTGCATATACTGCATAACTCACAACATTTCATACAATCATACACTGTCATTATGACCAATGGTTTAACTATGTGCCTAGGAGAAGGCAGCAGAGAGCCCTACAGTTCTTTCCAGTCCTTAGCGATAACCAAGTATAATTTAGCAACCTACACTTAAAAAGGATGCTGAGAAAGGAAAATAGAATTGGAGTGGAATGGGGAAGGTAAAACTTCAGAAGTAAAAGGAAAAAAAAAGTGTTTCCAGATCTTTCATAATTATCACTCAAGCCAAAAGTAAAATTCCCTCATGTCTGTGTTATGTACCCTGAAAAGTTCTTATGGTCAGCTACTAAGATCTCCCCAGGTCTCTGGATATTCTTCTTACTGATTTGTTGAAAGGAAGTTTCCCATTTCAGTCATATCCTTCTTTCCTATATTTCTATATCATACTACAATAAAGTATTTTACTAAAGCTGGTTTCATTTTGCCAATGACATAATATTGTCATTGGCAAAATATCCTAGATTTCAAAAAGCATTTAAATGCCCTGACAGAATACCCCTTCCATAAATAAAAACAAAACTTACAACAATTAATATTATATCAATAGGACCTGAAAACATGAATTGCTTTTTAAAATATAATGTAATTTTTACTAGTTCATTTAACATATCTAAATGTATTGAACAATTTTAATATCTAAAAAAAATCAAATTTTACACCAGAACTAAAAGTGACTATAAAATGCTTTTTTGAATTAAGAAAATGGGACCAACTTCATTATCAAAACCATCATTCATTTTAAATTATAATTCAAATTTGTAAAAGTCTCAAATCCCTCAACATTGTTACAAAATTCTTTCAGATTCAATGGTTTTGATTTCCAACTGCTTCTGTAATTTTTTTCCTTTTCTTTCTGCTTTGTTTTTAAGTGAAGACTCTCTTGATCTCATTACTTGATGTAATGAGATCTATATGGAAAATTTTCTATATGGAAAATTTTCCTTTCTACTGGGAAAAAATATCCTTTTTTCTTGTGTATGAAATACCTTTACCATTTGTATAACATATTAAATGAGGAGTCAGAAAAATATCCTTAGCTGATGCTTCCAATTTTTAGGCACCTGTTTGTAAAGTTGACATATACCTAGTAGAAGAGTGCATGGTGCAGAGTAAATTGCAGAGAAAGTAGAATGAACTGCAAGGAATGCAAAGCACATCCATTCCCCAGCACTTAGAGAAGCCAGAATGAGAAATGGTGTAGAATCACCCTAGAGACTAGGGTCAAGGGAAATCATAATAAAATAACTTTTCAGCTAGATTACAATTAGCCTCCATCCTACCATTATATTACTAAGGACATTCACTTGCTTTGAGGGTGGCTAATGGCTTGCTAACAGGGTAAGAAGGAAAGAAAATGCAGCACTGAGACCCTGAACTTCATTTTTCCCTTAATTTTTTTTTCTAAAATTAACCTTAGCATTTGCTTTCAACTAGATAAAAACAGGTCCGGACCTGATCCTGTGAATTCATGGCTTTATTTGCTTGGGCAAATTCTTTGATGTCTCTGAACCTATTTCTCTCATATGTTGAATTGAGATGCTAGTATTTAACATATGTATAATGTGAAGACTACACAGGAATCAGTGGTGATCTTACACTCTTACATTCTACATGCAGGTCTAAACTAGACATACTGGGGTAATGGATGGGTTCTGTGGCAGTTTTACTCCATACCATTTCTACGTAACAATATCCCTTCTCAGTAGAGGTCCATATTCTCACATCTATCAGGTTGAACAACTACCACTCCACTGCATGCTTCTCCAGTATGGTATGCTCTGATATAATAAGTAGAAGTCACTGAGCATTGACTATGGGCCAAGAACTCTGCTCAGTCTACTACATGTATGATCTCATTGACACTCCACAACAAAATACGAGGTTGAGACTTTTACAGATGACAAATGTAACAGGTGAGAATGGTGATGGTACCATCCAAGGTCATGACACCATCAGAGCTGGAACTAAACCCAAGCCTTTCTCGCTCCAAACACTCGTGTTCTTCCTCATCATACAAAACTAACACCTGTATTGAGGGCCAGCCTAATGGAGATTCTCATCTTCTTTAGACAGGTATTTCCCAATTCTTTTCCTGAATAGCTTCTTGTTAAAGATAAGTGCTGTATAAACTTTTATTACACATTTTTAATGATACATGTACTTCTAACTTCCTTTGGGACTATGAATAAAGATAATAAGGATAAAGGCTATCTCAATTGCAGATACGCTCCCATATATGAAGTTGTATATTATTAGGCATGAAGCATATGTATATGCTAATATATATATGTAAAATAGATTTACTATTTTGTGGAAGATTAAATTGGATACATAAAAGCATTTCAAATACTCATAACAATTCCACAGTCACTACTCTCAGAAATCAGTAGCACAACAATTGGAATGCACTATATAACTCTTTCCTGATCCTAAAAAACATACATTTGACCTAGATCTTATTTTAGACATTCAACTTAATCTACAGCTTGTATTACTATATATTTTAACAGAGGTGTAATGTCTTCATTCTAATAAAAACTAGATTTCTAGGCATCTTTTCATTTATTCTGTACATATTAAAATGTAAATTCATAATGCATGAATTAATTAAATGTCAAGCACTAGAATATAATAGTGAGTATAATTCAATGCCCTCTATTATAGAATTTGTAGTGCACTGGGATGCCAATCATCAATTAAAGTACATCCCAGAAAACACTATAAAATGTAGTACAAGGTGCCTTAGGAAGCTAGAAATGTTTATCTAATTCAGGGTATCAAGAAAAACCTGCAGTAGGAAGTGCTATTTAAGCTATGGTTAAAAGAACTGTAGGAAAGAATCAAATGAAAGTATCAGAGAGGAACAAGGAAAGGCAGGGTACGGATGAGAGAAGGAATGCTGGAGTTAAGGAACTGAGCAGTTTGGTGTGTGGTAAATGGTATAGTATAGCTGTGTACAGCCTCTTGAAATGAGGCTGAATGATTAAGCTTTAGAAGCCATTTCTAAGGAGTGCAGAAATCATGTGGCCCAACAAGTATAAGGATGAATACTGTGTCTCCTCAAATTGTGCAGCATAGATGACAATTTCGTCTGTTGTCACAGAGCCAGCTCTGTGCCAACCCTGATCTCCGTATGAGACTTTGCAAATCCAAATATTGTTTTATCAGTTGATTATTTTGTCAATCTAGGGCACCAGCTCACTACGCCAACACTTCATAAAGACCTTCTTCACTTTCCAATCTACTTTTCTCTCACCACAGTTGCTTTGCTCTTTCTTAAAGACTCCCAGCGTGTACTACTTCAGTCTCCTGCCAAGTGGCCTCTCTTGCCCACCTCATTTCTTCCTGATTGTACATCACTGAAATCCAAAATACCCTCCACATGGACCCTTAGATCTTAAGTAGAACAGGAGGTAAGCGAAAGAAAGTGAAATACTAGACACATACATAAACGTTCATAATTTGTTCCTCATTCTTATCAAAGTGCTCTTTACCTCTTCTGGTTGTTATTTTTTCCTCTAATGTCTTTTCCATTCATTTTCTTATATGTTGTGATTTATCAATAAAGTAAAACCACAGCTAATTTCCTTGAGGGAAATGGAAAAAAACACCCTCATGAAATTAGTTAAAATCAAGGTGGTTAATATATGTTTCTTTTCTCTTTCTCTCTTCATGTATGTCCAAAAGAAAAAAATCCCTTATTATAAAGAGAGGTTCCTCTCTTTATAATAAGAGCCTTCCTTAAAAAGTGAAAACTGAGGCAAAGCAAAACACAAGAAGATCAAGAATTAACTTCACCCAAGAAAACAATTAACAGTATTCAACTTTCAACCAATGCAGCAGAGCTGAGGTTGTGAGAAACACTTTACACACAACCCTGGCAGTCTCACAATGGCATTAAAATGTCAATGGATGATCCTTCCAGATGTGCTGCCAGAGCGAACAACCAGACCAAAGAAAGGTCATTAAAATCTTAGTTGTGGAGAATGTATCTGAAAATTTTCCTTCAGTTGATAGTGGCAGCAAAAGCAACAGCAGAGCCCCATTTATTGCAATGTGTCAACACAGCCTGGTTACTCTGAATGTACAGTACTGTGTACAGAAGATATTGGCACTGCCATTGCCTTTAGGAAGCCCACTTTCTGTCAACTGGGTTGCTTTTCTGTTTTATTAAATGCAAACCAAGGAAAATACTTGTTTTTATTGCTTCAAAAATTCTGTGTGCATATTTCAGGTGTCTGATTTATATGTTTTTCTAACCAACTCCAAAAAGAAAATATGACCATAGGTATTTTTTTGTAAGGGTTGCAATGCCAGACTTTATTTCATGGAACTGAAGCAATGGATGGCTAAAGCCACCTCACCTTCTCAGACTACTTATTCAGAGTGAGATCAGTTTTCCCATGCAGTTGTGATCTCTTTGAACAAGGTCTCTGTCTTATGCAATGCTGTCTTCCAAAAATTGCCTGTATAATCAATAAGTGCTCAATGTTTTTGAGTTTAATTTCTTCCAGCCACATAGTAATAATGTAAAAGGCTTTCCTGGTACTTCTAGGAGTTACTCTGATAAATGGTAACTAATAATGTATATCACACTTAAACCATCTCACTAAATAAATTACTATCAAATAATCTTAGGGTTTCAGTTGTAAAAGAGATAAAACTACATAATCTATTTCTTCAAATTTCCTCTTAGTACCAATGCCTTATACAATAAATATATTTCTACCAGACAAACTCTGGCCATTGAACACTAGAGTTAATATGTAATTCAATATATTTGTTGTGTTTTATTCCTTTGGAATTCATATTTATGAATTATAGAATTAAAAGATGAGGATGGAATTGCATTAGAATAACCTCAGTAAATATGTATTGATGAACTTTTGCTTATTCTCCACCTATTTGCTACTATCTTAACATCGTCTAGTGACGAGGATGGCATCCTACTGAAAAATAAACTTGGAAGAGGCAAATAAACCGCAAGAAGTATAATTACACATTTACCCTAAACAGGTATATTTTAATAAGTAACCTTGGAGCAGCTACGAAAACTTAAGCTAGTTCTTTGTTTAAAATAAATATCTTGGAGGAAAGTAAAAAAATGTTAGGGGTGACATGGATCTCTGGAACTCATAGGCTGAACAGAATATTTCATGTTCAAAACAATCAAGAGAACTCTCTTTGGTATGTCTTCAGGGCAGTCCATTATAGGATCTTTCCCAGAATGCACACATTTGATAAATATGTGATGGTATTAAACAAAAAATATTTCACTGGTGCTAGTAGGTATTTCAGGTAATTTAATTTTGCCTAAATTCAAAGTCTAGTGAAGAGAATGAATACATGCAATTTTAGAACATTCTAGAAAATATGATGTGGAATTTACATCTACAGATTTCTCAGTGAAGTCTTCCACCAGTCTCTTAATTGAAGTTCATTTTAACATTTTGGCATTAAATAGCCTATAAAAGTTACTTAGCTAGCAGGACTATAATATAATTGGAATCAAAGGAGTTAAAGGAGAAATCTGTAATAGAAAGACTGCCATAGTATACAAATGGAAACTTCTGCAACAGCAGCAACTGAATACTGATAACAGACTTCAATTCTGACAAATCAAACTCTGTATAGGCTGAGTCATAACTGCTTTCCTGTCAGTTCTATGGACATATATTTTAGAATGTCTGAATGGGAGTACTCCTTTAAGAACATATACAGTTTAAAGTCCTTTCTTTTAAAATCCAAAAAGTTTTGCAGGACCCCTTTGTAATAGGCAGCTTTGATTTTTCTCATGATGATAGAGTTCGGAAACTGAGATATTTTGGAAAGGCCAAGATGAATTGTCTTAGTATTCTACAATATCCATGTAAATTATTATGAATTCTAAAAATAGCAAAGACATTCTCAATAATTTTTTTTTAAATTAAAATAAAGTAAGATCCTTTGCTGAAGTTGTTAGACCACCATTGTCGATAAGGCTGAAGTTTGCATAGTGAATGTAACTTACTAAAACCATGAGAAGCTTTCAAGTTATAAACTACAAAAGCCTTTTGAGTAAGAGAGATTTATACTAGTCTGAATCAATTCCATAAGAATAGCTGAAATATGAACATTTTTATTAAATTACCTAAATCATCTTTGCATGTAACCATAGGGCCTAAATTACACAGTGTTTAACAAATATTAGTTTAATTATATTATTGAAATCTATCTGGTAACCACGATAAATTCAGATATTTATTCAACTGGAAGCTAAATATTTACCTTTCTAATGAAGAAAAAAGACTAAAAGTCACAGCAATATTTAATCACAGCATCTTTGAATAAGTTACATATAGGGACAAGTCATGTGGCCATTAAAATATAATACCTGATAAGACTTCACGAAGTCTACATGAAGATTTTGAACAAAGCATTTGAGAAACTTTATGAACTTCAGGTTATTAGTGGACTAGTGGACTGAAATTGGTTCAGATAATGAAGACTTTGAAGTTGAGTGGTTCATTACATGGTCCTAAGGACCCACTCCCCTCAACAATGTCTCACTTCCTGTAGTTTTCAACATCTTCAAATAGTGCCACCAAACTGGGACTAAATCTTCAACACATGAGACTTAGTGGGACATTCCATGTCCAAATCACAGCACATACCATGCAGGAAATCATACTGATCCAGTTCCTAGTTCTTATAGAAACACTATGGAGAGAATCTATATTCCTGAAAAATGTTGATTCTTGGAAGAATTCTTGTGATATGAGAAATGACTATTTTGATATGTTAACTGTTACCACAATAAGAGAATATCTGATTGAAATTAGGGTTGTTTTTTTTAGAACTGTTGACAGAGCAATCTTTCTCTGTTATCATTTCCATTAAATGGAAGTTTAATAGTATCACATTAGGTTTAAATATGAAAATAAATGGTATTCTTCTAGAATTCACACTAATTCTGCAGGACTATTCTAGGGCAAGAACTTTACAAATGTTGTACACTTCTTTCCCAATGTAGCTTTAAGTATTACAGATTCTAAAATTTTCTTTTCTGACAACAGGTCTAGATTTATTCCCTCCACATTGAAATGTGGCCACATGGGTCTTTTGCCATAACCCTGCCTTATCAGACCCAGGAAAATGCTCATAATAAAAGAATGGAGCAGAAAATTCTGGATGTGTCTAGCCAAACAGTTGGAGTTTGCCAGGCTTATCATTTTTGAAAATGGCACTCTGTTCATGGCTGGGAGTCATTCCTGCTGATTCACTGGGAAGGCAATATATTTGGCTTGCATTTCCAAATGTAATTGCAAGACAAACAAAAATAGATTCTTCTTCTGGGTCAATCTGTTTTACTCCTCATCTGGTTTCGCCAAAAGGTTTTCCTCTCTGGCATGACAAAGCCAGTACTCCTCTTGTACTCTCAACTTCTGTCCAGAGAGACTTATTCACATGCAGTATTATTGAGTAATATTAAGTTCGTTAAAGCTGTCAGAGGAGAAATGAAAGGGGGATTTATATAGCACGTTCATGGTAAACAACACTCAAGTCTCCCTCTTCTCCAAAAATTTCAATGGAAGTTTAATAGCAACTAGACTGAAATTCTGTCTACTCTCTCCACAGTTTTGCCTAACAATTGAATTTTGCCTCCACAGTCTTATATTCCATTCATCTCCATGTAAATCAAGGGGGAAAAAAAGAAAATTTATAATAATTCTTATATAAAGGCAACCAATTCAACAAATGATAATAGAGGAAGATTGCTCTGTCAACAGTTGTAAAAAATAACAACCCTAATTTCAATAAGGTATCCTCTTATTGTGGTAACAGTCAATATACCAAAATAGTCATTTCTCATATCACAAGAATTCTTCCAAGAATCAACATTTTTCAGGAATATAGATTCTCTCCATGGCATTTCTATAAGAACTAGGAACTGGGCCAGTATGATTTCCTGCATGGTACGTGTTATGACTTGGACATGGAATGTCCCACTAAGTCTCATGTGTTGAAGGCTTAGTCCCAGGTTGATGGCACTATTTGAAGATATTGAAAACTACAGGAGGTGAGACATTGTTGAGGGGTCCTTAGGATCATGCTCTTGGGGACTGTATTTTGTCCCAGGCCCCTTCTCCTACTCCTCTCTCCTCCCCCACTCCCTTATTCATTCTTTCTCTCCCTCTCGGACTTCCCCTTCCTGGATACCATAAAGTAAGCAACTTGCATCTGCCACACCTTTCCAATATAATGTTATGCCTCAAGGCAATGGAGCCAACTAACCATGGACTGAAACCTCTGAAACCATGAGCCAAAATAAATTTTTCCTCCTCTAAGTTGAATTTTACAGGTATTTTGCTACACACAATGATGAAAAACTAAGGCAGTAATAGAGATAGAGAGGTCATGCTGCTGTTGAGTTCAAGAGAGCAGATGGACAGGGAAATCAAAGTGTGAGGCTATCTTCCCAAATGAGTAAAGAAATGGACCCACTGGGTGCAAATTTTGCAAAGTCAGAGATCAGAATCCCAATGAAAGAGAGCAAGGCTCCCTCTCTGAACTTTGGTTTATTTAGTGTTCCTAATAGATATTTGCTCTTTTGGAGTTTAGTATTTGTATTTCTAACATGATTAACTCAAAAGAGTAATTGCTTCAGTGAAGGATTCATATTGAAATCTTGTTTATTCCCAGTCTGTTTATCGCTAAGTCAACACAGAGAGGTATAATATTCATTACTTATTTGGACATTTTTCTCCTGAAATAAAGTCTTCTATATTAGAAGCTTAGTTGGACTCAGTAATCAAAACATAGACTACAAAAAAGAGAACATATTTTAGCTCTAACAAGAGAACAGGCATATTCAGAAATTGTGAGATACAATCAAACATAATTCTACACAAATACTTTCCAGAGATGTTTTAAATTGCATAAAAAATGTTCAATAATACAAAAGGTTTGGGGTGTTTTTGATTTTTGCTTTATTTTTCTCTTTTTAAAAAGCCCTAGCCTCTTCTCAGTACAAACAAAAAATATAAAATTAAAATATTCCCTTATGTAAGTCTAAGAGATTTATGATGGTAACAAAAGACCATGGAGATACTGTTAATCAGTTAAGAATTGTTGGAATGACATATGTACTGTAAATGTAGACGAGCAGCTTCACCTTTTAGCACTGTGACTCATTTTGATTATAATTGCTTTTGCAGGACTTCTACCCTTTTCCTAAACCTTTATTTTATTAGCACAAAGACAACAAAATTTAGCAGAAGGTATCAGAGGAAGATAATTGTTAGCAACGACTTCTTGAGATGCTCTGCTTGAGAATATAAGTGAAGTATCAGAAAATGTAGAATTGTGCACTACCCTCTATGCTGCCTCCACCCACAGCTCAGGGCCTTAAATTAATTCTTCATTCTCATTTCTAATAGTTGTGGCAAGTAACAATCTTTCTGAGGAAAAATAGCCCAGTAACATCAAACAGCTTGAGTTATTAATTATCATTGTATAATTAATCTTAAACTGACAGAACCACTAATCTTAAAATAAACCAAACTATACAGCTAATGAAATAATATATAAAGTGTGAGAAAACTTTATCTTATCCAAATGTATGGGAATTTTCCCATACATTTGTCATTAATGAAGGAAAGATGAACATGTGCTTTGATGCCAGTCCTTAGCTAATTTAAGTTTGTGGAGACATATATCAACAACACAAGTAATACCCCAGTGTATTTAAAACAAAAACTTATCCTTGGAATTAACTGTGGTCTCAGCATAAACCTAATGCCTAGAATTGAATTAGCAAGCTAACCACGAAATGTATCATTGGAATATAATTAATTCTTCTAGCTAAAATCAGCTGTGTTTTAAATTTAATGATGACATGTATGTTTCATTTTCTGATTTTTCATAAGGAGTAGAATCTTTCCTTTACCTCACTTTTTTTTTAAGTTTTGCTGAGAATTCCTCCTCAGTGATGCAGATGCAAGGCAAGGTAGAGAGTAAGAGTCTCCTAGCTTTCTTTCCCTTTTGTAGTAAGCAAATTCAAGTCAAACAGTACATATGAAGTAGCTTTTGTGTCATGGAACTAGTATCAGAAAGAGAGCTGATTCGAAAGTAATTTTTCATCAAATGTCAGTGTTTATGTTTACATTTTCAGAGTCACGTATTACATTACTTCTGACTCAAACTGCTTTGCTGAAATACTGTTTGAAGATAACAACAATGAAGATAACAACAAAACCACGACAAAATCAATTTCTTCCTCCCAGCCTATATATGAGAGACTTCAAAAAAACTAAACTTTTCCTTTAGTCATTTTATTTTATCATAATTTGGTCTTTGAACTCTTGGATCAGTAGTAAGATAACATTATCAACTTCATAAAATGCAGAAAAGATTGCTCTGCCCTGTTGTCTCCGGCCAGGATCCCACCTAACCAGATTCAGTCCCTAAGTCTCCAGCTAAAGCTCCTAACACTTGAATTTTCATTCTGGTTAAGCTAAAATGCAAGATAAATACAAATAAGATACTTCCTGTAAATGTGTGTATTATGCAGGAATCACTTCTGGTAACATTTTCCAGAAATAATTTAATTGCTGGAAAGCTTTTTCTCTTCTCTCCTCCAAACCTCTTATTGGTGTGTGTGTGTGTGTGTGTGTGTGTGTGTGTGTGTGTATGTGTGTGTTTGCTTTTTGGATAACAAGGCACATGAAACTATTCACACATTAAGTATAAACAATATTAAACTGAATTTTTAAAGGTAGACTATATAAAACAGAATTCATGTGTCTGATTTATTATGAACTCATCTTATTCTTCACCCAATCAACAGACTTAAAGAAAAACTGTATGTTTTGCAATTTTGCTTGACAACATGAAGCATACAGATTGAATCTCAAATACCATCCTTGTCTGAAAGAATACAATATATTTGAAGAAAGAATCACACAGTACGAAACAAAAATGTTCAAGATATTACATTATTAAGGCTACATTATGGGTGTTCTCTTTAATATGGGCATGTCTAAGAGGTGTCTTACACTTAAGACGGAGCTGAAACCCTGTTCTCACTCCCTTCAACACCTGTTTGCCCACAGTCTTCCCCTTCTCAGTAAGCGGCAAATTAATTTCCATTTGGAGTCACTTTTGGTATCTCTCATTTATTTTAGACATCCAATCTAAAAGCCAATCTTACAGACCCACTGAAAGACTTTACCTGGCTACCTGGGATTGAACCACTTCTGAGCACCTCACTCCTCTCACCCTCACCCAAGCCATACTATCTTGTCTCATATAAATCGATGTTACAGTCCCCTAACCAGGACCTCTTCTTCCCACTTGCCCACTAGAATCTGGTCCCAACCCAGCAGCCAGAGTGATTGTATTAAAATGAAAATCAGATTATGCCTCATGATTTTTTTTAAAAAGTGGCTTTTTGTTCCATCAAGTAAAAACTCCAAAGGCCTGCTATATCTACAAGGCTGGTCCAAGTCTGAATCTGAATCCCATAATTGGCTTCATCTCCTGCAGTTCACCACTTCATACCACCTCAGCCTCAATGGTTGTCTGTCCTTTCCTTTAGCATGTGTGCCATGCTCTCACATCAGGGATTTTGTTTGGCCCTCTGTCTGAAATGCTAGTTCTCTGAGAGCCATCTTCACCTCTTCTAAGTCTGCTCATAAGCTGTCTCCTTAGTGAATGCTTCTCTGACCACTCTCCATAAAAGGGCAATTCTTTACTAATCTTATCCTCTCCTCTGATTTGTTTATCCCCAAATACTTATTACCTCCTAAAATAAAAATATTATAATTGGTGGTTAATTTTGTTTATTATTTTTCCTCCTGCATTAAGATATAAGCTCCTATCTCTTTCTCTCATGATGTGTTCCCAGTACTAAGAGAAATACACATCACATAATAGGTATCAAATATGTGTTTAATAAGTAAATACAGGCACATAAAGATGAATAGGAAGCCAAACTATGCTTTTTTCAAACATTTCCTTTGTTCAAACTAGAATACCAATTTATGAAATTTTCATCTACATGAAAAAACTTTTTTGATACATTGAACTTCAAATTCATCATTTCTGAAGTGAAGTATCTAATTTGCTTTTAAGAAATAAATTTTATTTTTCAAAATAAATCATATTCTATTTTCTCAAATATCTTTTTGTATTTATTATTTAATCAAGCTTCCCTCATATAAGAGAGAGATATTACATTTGAGGCACTGCTTCAGTAAGAAATAATTACACTAGCTGCTAAAACAAGCAACCTACAAATCTTCATGCCTTAACACATTAACAAGGCATTTCTCACCCACCCTGTAATTCAATGCCTCTCTATGGCACATTTCTTCCCAGTGATGACTCAAGATCTAGGCTTTTCGCATTTTATGACATTGCCATCTTAAAACTGTGGCTCTCAGAAATGTCAAAAGAAAGGAAAGTGAGTATAGGATGATTGTGCAGAGGTTTTACAGCTGTGCCTAGAAGTGGTACACATCATTTTTCTTACATCTCATTAGCCAATACATAGTCATACTACTCCAACTTCACTGCCTGAGAAGCTGGAATATATAGCTTTCCTGTTTGCCCAAGAAGATAAAATCAAACAGCATTTGGTAAGTGCACAGAATTGTCTCTAACACAAGTATGTTCCATGTCCAAATGAAAGAATATTCCAAATATATTGCTTTCATTCATCCAACTCTCAGACGTTAAATTTTTCATCACAAATTCTAAATGTACTTAATTAAGATTTTGAGGGTTAAAGCAAAGGATATAAGACAGTTTATAGAAAGGAATAATCGAATAGGGTTTTTGTGTTTTCACAAAGAGGCAGTTAATTTTCTCACATTTTATTTCAGGTTTAGCTAAAGAATCCTTTAAAGAAACTAACGTTTTAGTCCAAATTGTATTTAGAAGCCTCCTCATACAAATTAAAGAAAATGGAACATTGGACACTCAGAATTTTGGGGGCGGGGGGGTTGTGCTAAGTTACCTAGCAAATGAGCAATTTTTTCCATATCAAAATATTCCCGGAGCAGCCATAGTCACTCCAAATTGTCTTTAATGAAATTGTGACAGAAAGTCATGCATAGAAGTTAGCATTAAACTGAGAAAATATAAAACAAGGAGGTGTTTGGCCTAAAAGAAGCAGTTTTAGTTTGGAAAGACTCTATGAGAAATACAAAATGTCTGTGAGACTGTTACTCATGTAAGCTTTTGTCACTGGAGTTCGGTCAATAATCAACTGTCACCCAACAGGAGCCAGAGAAAACCAGTAAGTGAAACTAAAGCAAAAACAGTTCTCCAAGACACAGAAATGAGACTGAAGAAGTCCTTATAAGATTTTGAAATAGTGTCCTGAGGCAAAAGTTGCCCAAGTGATGCTTAGAAGAATCTTGTGAACTTATGAACCCCCAGATTGCCCTTAAAAATGGATTCAAACATCCATCTCCTTCTTGTAGAGTTTTACCCATACAGACAAATGACAGTCAACACAGACAAGCAGACATGCAGACAAAACAAAGCATTGGAAAAGCGGGTGTTAGGTACTAAAAAAAAAAAATCCATAAATAACCTTCACTAAAAAATAATACAAACTTATCAGTAAAATCGAATCCCAAAGAGGGACTTATTTCTAGAAAAACAAAATAAATTCAATGTCAAGAGACTTTAGCAAAATACCAGAGCTCAATTTTAACAATAAAATGTTAGTAAAATTGTATAAAACATTATTTTCAACTTCAAATAGAAAACAAAATACACCAATGCAAAATGGTTTCAATGAATTTCTAGAGTTCAGTACTGCATCAACTTACCTTCCAAACATAGGCTAATTGGCTCCTCCAGCAAGTGGAAATAGAAGACATCTCACAGGTAGGCACTGTTATTAAAGAAACAAGTAAACATCAGCATTTAGAAGGTGGTCTGGCAGTCACAAGTGGTGTTTTCTTAATGCACATAAACTAACAATACCAGTGGTACACAAAGTTAGTCTGAGGCCATGATAAAATAAGACAAAGAAAGCACTTCATAATTTTCACTAAGTGCAAATAAAGTCACTATGAACCCACAAAATGCTAAATACCCCATTTCTGAACCTGATCAGTGACCACTATCTCTTTACCAATTATAGTTTCATCTTTGTACTGATCTTACCCTTCTATAAATATAATTTATTAAGATACCTAATCATGCAAATCTATCTCCTTCCTGACAGTATACAACCTTGTCAAGGTTGTATATGCTTCCTTAGTTCCTTCCCTAAATCCCCAGCCAAAAGCAAAATCCTATACCATAGTGGGTTTGTTTCAACACCTTTTCATTGAGTGTACAACATTTCTTTGGCTGCTGTAACAAATTATCACAAACTTGGTAGCCAGAAATTTATTCTCTCAAACTTCTGGAAGCTAGAAGTCTAAAAAATCAAGGTGTTATTAGGGCTGTGATTCCTCTGGAAGCTCTGAGAGAAAAAACACTTTTTACCTCTTTAAACTGCTGACAGCTGTTGGCATTCTTTGACACGTGGCATCAGACATCACCACTCCAGTCTCTGCGTCATGGTCGTATATCATCTCCTCTTTTGTATGTCTGAATTCTCCTCTGTGTGTCTGTCTTCTCTGCAGGTCTGTGTAAAAATGGTTATCATTGGCTTTCGTGCCAACCCAGAATACCTAGGATGTTCTCCTAATCTCAAGGTTCTTAATTACACTTGCAAAGAGATTTTTTAAAAAATAAGGTAACTCTCACACATCCTGGAAATTAGCACATAGATACATCATTTGGGGGGTAACCAGTTGATCCATTACGTTGAGAAATCTCATGGTTCCCAGGGTATATTCTTCCTTACTATAATAAACTACAAGTACAAAGGATCTCAAGGTCCAGATGGAAAAAAAAATTCCAGAAAAAATGGGATCCATTTATTCAACTGCTCTGACATGAAATTTTGGACCATAATCTCTAAATGTCTAGGTTGAGGATCCATGCAGAGCCCAGACAGACCCAGAACAGTCTTGCCTATCTGTGTCAGGCCCAGGGTAGACCCAGTGATCCCCCTGGAGCCTGGCCCAGGACCATCTTGCCAACCTGAGAGGAACCCAGGCCCAGGCCCAGGGCAAGATTATCCACCATTTTGAGGACCACACCAGCACACCACAGTGCTACATCTCCAAACAGGCTGCCCAAAGCCATTATTGGGCTTGCCCTTTTAGCACTATATCTAAAAGTAGTTGCCACCATCTTGGGACACTTCCAACACCATCTCAGGTTACCCCTGCTGCTGCTACCACCATCTTTAGTTGCAGCAGCTTCTATATTGGGACACCATCTGGTGGCTGGAAGACCAACACCAAGGTACTTATGAGTTTGATGCTACCCAGCCACCACTTCCATCTAGGGACAACAGCTAGGACACAGAAGACTATTACCAAGGCCGCCCCAGAGAGGCCTGACCCATACTCCATGCCTGGCTAGCGAAGAGGATCCCTGCATTGCAATTTCCTATTTATCAACATGTGGTTCCAGTCAAACTGCTTCCATTTTGTGACATTGCAGCCACCTCCATAGCCCTCCCTACGCGGTAATCTCCACTGTGGGTCATCAGACAGGGCAAGGAGGCAGCTGTTGCAACACCACAAGCCATACTGCAGCATCACCAAATAGGCCACCCAATACCATTGTACACCCCATCCTTCCAGCCCCATTTCTGAGAGTGGTTGCCTCCATCTTAGGACACCTCTACCGCCATCTTGGGTTACCTCCACTGCCACTTCTGCTCTCTTTAGCTGGGGTAGCTTCCACCTTGGGACACTGATTGTGGCCTGGAAACCCAACATCAAGTTACCTACAGGCTTGACACTGTGCTCCTACCAACTAGGGGTATGGCATCTTCCATTTAGGGACAACAACCAGGACCTGGAAAACTGTCACTAAAGTCCCTGTGGGCCTGGTTGCATCAGAGGCATCTCTACTCAGTGTACTAACAGACATCATCCTGTTGCAGAGGCAACAGGGAGCCTTGCATGGGGAAACCTCTCTCTCTTTTTTCTCCTGCTAACAGCCAACTTCTTTTGATTACCCTTTCACTAGTCTTATAATCTAATACCTCTATATTCCCACATCCTATCTCATAAACATCACAGCTTACCCCCTGTCCAACAGTAGAAAAAGTAAACCCTTATGCAAACCTATTGGCTATGTGGTGGAAGATAATCAAACTCATCATTTTGTTTATAATGACAAAGAATGTAAATGTCAAAATAGAAACTAATTGATTTATGGCTGCATATTAATTGCATTGGGTGCTGTAAACATTGATATCCCCCTTAAAGGTGTGGTATTGGTGACCTGCAGGGACACTACAAGATTATAGAGTAGAAGTTGCAATACCTCAGATCTTCACTGAAAGAAAGGAAGACACATAGAGAACATGAAAAAACAAGGAAGGAAAATGCCCCAAACAAACCAAGATACTACAATCGAATAGAGAAAAAGAAGAAAAATCTAATGATTCACCTATGAAATAATCAAGGTTAAGAGGAGGCAAGATGGACTATTCTTACTCATGATAATATCAGTCTATTCTATCTTCCTTTCTTCTTCAGATGGTCTTCCCTGATCTTTTATTTTTTTCTAATTTCTGATTCTTATGTATCTTCTGTCTCAGCCAAGTTATGCTTCTCATATTGAATTAAATTAATTATGTGAACAAACTTCAATCATTTTTTCCTTGATCATATTAGGGTATATTTTCTTAGATGGAAAATTATTTTGTATAAAGAAAAACTAATGCCAATATTTGATTATAAGGTGACTATAAGAAGTTTTTTAAGGAGTTTGATCAGTTAAGGAAAGAAGTCTTTAATCAATTAAATAAAGGCTTCTGGAAAAATAGCCCTGGAATTCTTAGATTTTAAAATCTTTGAGAGTTTCTAATATATTTGCAGTTTAAGAACTACTGCTCCACCAATCTGGAAAGCAGTATGGAGATTCCTTAGAAAACTTAAAATAGAACCACCATTTGACCCAGCTATCCCACTCCTTAATCCATACCCAAAGGACTTAAAATCAGCATGCTACAGTGATGCAGCCACTTCAATGTTTATAGCAGCTCAATTCACAATTGCTAAACTGTGGAATCAGCCTAGATGCCCTTCAATAGATGAATGGATAAAGAAACTGTGGTATATATACACAATGGAATATTACTCAGCATTAAAACAGAATAAATTTATAGCATTTGCAGGTAAATGGATGGAGTTGGAGAACATCATGGTAAGCAAAGTAAGCTGATCCAAAAAAAACAAAGGCCAATATTGTCTCTGATAAGTGGATGCTGATCTATAATGTGAGAGGGGTCATGGGAAGAATGGAGAAACTGGTCAAAGGGGAGAAAAGGGATGGGCAGGGACATAGGG
>PVHX01023487.1:0-25661 GCA_004024805.1 Geosciurus inauris
AGGAAGGAAAGGGGAATGGGCATAGTAATGATGGTTATTTGAGATGGTCATTACTACCCCTGGCACATCTATGAAGACTCTAATGGTGTGACTTTATCTGGTTTGCAATCAGAGAAATGGAAAAACTGAGCTCTGGTTATGTACTATGACTTGAAATGCATTTAAATAAAATAACTAAATTAAAAAAAAAAAAAAAAAAAAAAGAAGTGCCCCTCTCGCCTTTCTCCAGATCTCCTCATGTGACCTCAGCCTATGGCCCCCTCTTCCTCTCACACCTCACTTTGGCCTCCCAGCCAAAGCTTGGGTTTAGAGGAATTCTATCTTCTTTGGTCCCATTTTCTTTACTTGCCATGGTCCTTCTGATTGCTGTGGTGGCCTCCCCAGTAGAGCAGGGATACTTCTCCCTGCTGTATGCTTTGTACACATGGGTGGATTTGGGACTATTCCAGAGCCCAGTGGAAAAGGCCCCAAGATACACTGCTGCAGTCCTCCAGCTATCTACTTTTGCCTTTTGCCTTTGCACCCTTCACTCAGCACCGATGCATGTGCCCTTGGCCTTTGGCACAGGTCACTTCTGGTTCTGGAGCCACCTCTGCCTGTCAAGAGCAGCCACTTGGGGCTGGGATTGTAGCTCAGTGGTAGAGTGCTTGCCTTGCATGCATGAGGCACTGGGTTCGATCCTCAGCACCACATAAAAATAAATAAATAAAATAAAGATATTGTGTCCATTTCTACAACTAAAAAAATATTTAAAAAAAAAGAGCAGCACTGAGTGGCACTGAGGTGGCATGGAAGGTTCCACAAGGTTAAATGAGTGGGGTGGGCTCTGAAGGAACATTGGAAACTTCTCCTTTGCAGGGTGGATCTTAGCAAGTCTTAAACACAGACCCTATGATTGAAGAAGTGGCTAATTATCTGTGACAACAGCCCTGTGGGGAGCAGCCAGACAACTCTGCTCTAGCCTCTATCCATATACTGCATGTGATGGCATGCAGACTCTAGAGCACTCAAACCTGAGCCCAAGGGCCTCAGGTTTGGGTTAGCTCACCCAAACTATTTCATGCCTCAGTTTCCCCAAAGTTAAGGAGTAATGCTTCCTCATAGGGTGGTTGTAATAATTAGAAATTTGTGACAGTACAGCCCAGGACCCAGTGGGGCTATTTGCTGTACAGGTGAGGAGGGCACCTCTCCTTCAGCCTTGCTGGGACCCTATGGGGCTCCTGCCTGTTCAGCACAAATCTGCTGAGTGGGTGCTAGTGGAGGGAATAGTCTATCACAGTCCCTGCCCCCTAAGCTGGCCATGGGGCAGAAATGGCAGCATGTTCTGTCACATTACCATGCTGCAGGGAGAAGAGGGGATCAAGGAAGGAACTTGTCAGGAGGGTGAAGAGGGCTGAGTTCTTGGGGAGACACTGGAGCAAGGCTTAGATGGGAGTAGGACTCAGCCTGGCACAGTGGTGGGACAAGCACCTCCAGTGTTCAGGGGACAGAAGCAGAGAAATACTGGTATGGTTGACAGGATCTGGGCCGCCAGAGGGTACAGCTAGTGTCAAAAAAAAAAAAAATGATTAAATGACATTAAAGCATGGTAAAGCAGACTTTATTCAGGACCATTTAGATAGGTATAGGGACTGTGCCAATGAGACTTTGCAGCAGAGAAGAGAAATTAGTCTCAACTTTGAGTACAGAGTGGATAGGTAGGAATTTATAGTCAAGGAGCAGAATTAGGTTGAGTGAGTAAGAGGAAACATCAAGGGTCAGGGGGATTCTGACAAAATCAACCTAATAGGACTCTCACTGAAGGCAGGGTTGGGCAGTCAGAGTCATCATCTGGGGGATGCTGAGGAACCTAATGAGATATGGAGGGCAGGCAGATTGGGCGGGATGGAGGGGGATTCTTGCTTAAATGACTTAGAATTCTTGCCGAAGCTGGGTTTTACAAAAAGTACACAGGAGAAGGTTCAGGAGCCTGAATTAAGCAAGGATCTTTTTTTGCAGTGTTGGGCATAGAACCCAGGGCCTTACACTTGCTATGCAAGTACTCTACCACTGAGCTACACCCCCAGCCCCAAGAAAAGGATCCTGACCACTGGCAATGGAAAGGAAGCCTTGGAGACAGCATGGGGCTCTATATAGAACACCCAAGGCCAGAGTGGCTAAGGTTGAGTGTGAGTGCCCTATATTTACCCAGGGCGGGTACAGATTGGCACCTTGTTCAGTGCAGAAGCTGATAGGCAGGATGGGGCTAGGATGTCCAGGGAGGGTTCCCATATC
This sequence comes from Geosciurus inauris, assembly GCA_004024805.1. Classification (NCBI taxonomy): domain Eukaryota; kingdom Metazoa; phylum Chordata; class Mammalia; order Rodentia; family Sciuridae; genus Geosciurus; species Geosciurus inauris. Next base: position 2,275 of record PVHX01023487.1, read on the forward strand.
CCAGGAGGAGCAACCAGAAGAGGCTGGCAGTTGGGGAAAGGGCGAGCCCCTTACCTCTGGCAGGGGCCCCTGTGGCCCATGCAGGGGCTGGTTTCTCTACAACCACAAGGCCATTTAGTACTTTTGGGGAACAGGAAGTCTTCCTTCTCCCAAGAAGGCCAGGAGCACTGAGCAGGGCAATGTCCCAAATACCTCTGCCCAGGCTCCCTTCCTGGAGGAGGACAGAGGATTTTGTCACTCACATGTCTTCTTTTTGTCTCCAGGTGACTACACCCTTCCCAGCATGGCATCCCCCCTTGCACTGCCACCACCAGATCCCCAGTTTGTTCTTCGAGGCACACAGTCAGCAGTGAATGCTCTCCATTTCTGTGGAGGAACCCAGGCCCAGGGACACCCTCTCCTCTTCTCAGGGTGAGTACCACAACTTGAGCCCAGCAGTGAAGTCAAGTGGTCATGGGCTAGCATGGAGTCCATCACTTGTTTGGGTGCTGGCAGAGGGCTTCGGCCACCTGTCACCTGTGCTCACTGCACTTTCAGAGACTGATATGTTGTCCTTTTGGGAACCCCTAGGAGGAAAAGGGATGCACAACTCTTTAGTATAGAACATCTAGTTTACATTTTTTGTGGCATGGCCCTCCCTCTTCTCCAGAGTCACACATACCACCCAAGTTCCCAGGCAAAGGCTCCTGAGATCATCTCCTCCCTATCTCATAAAGAAGTCAGTTTTAGGGGTTGGGGTTATGGCGCAGTGGTAGTGTGCTCGCCTAGCACACGTGAGGCCCTGGGTTCGATCCTCAGCACCACATAAAAATAAAATCAAGATTAAAAAAAAAAAAAAGAAGTCAGTTTTACCATTAGTTCACAATTAGAGAAGTCAGCTGTTACACTAAAATTCTTTATCTGCTGAAACACCTATATCTACCAGCTGTGTGTGCTGTCCAGGACAGCCCAAGAGTGAGCTCAGAGTATCCACCTGACTCTAGCACCTATCTATGACCTATTCTTGACTCTTCTCTAATAGGTCTCAGAATGGCTTGGTACACATCTGGAGCCTGCAGACACGGAGAGCAGTTGCCACCCTGGATGGCCATGGGGGCCAGAGTGTGACCTGGCTACATACGCTACCCCAGGGGCCACAGCTCCTCAGGTAGGTCACAGTAGCAGTGAGTAGGTTTCCAGAGGAGTCCCATTGGGCTCTCCAGCAGGAAGCAAGAACTTCCTGACAGAGGCCCTTGTTGTTCCCACCTGGATGCTAGGGGAAAGTAGGAGTGATCTGAAGGGGTCAGGGAGCAATGGTGAGCTTGACCAGCATGTGGGGGTGCAGGGGCAGCCTTTTGTCCTTGGGAAGGCATGCAGATCTGAATTCCACAGCCCCAGTATCCTCACTGGGGCCCTTTGCTGCTCTGAGATGGTTCTGGGAGGTAATATCACAGGAGATCAGAGAGCTGGAGCTGGTGACGTTGAGATGACTGCTGCCAGACTGGGTGTGAGATGGTGAAGAAGGCCAGGCTTCATGGAGGGCACCAGATTGTGGCTTGGAGGTGGGCAGAGGTGACAGCACCACATGTTGAGGGGAAGGGAGTGGAATGAAGTGTATGTTTGGAGACTAAGAGCTGGTGAGGAAACGAATGAACACAGCAGGTCAAAGAATGGGTGCTGAGGCTCTCAGACCTGGAGCTCTGGCCTTGTGACCTTTCATGGAGTTATAATAGCCCACCTGATGGTCACATGGTAGTTTGTTTCAGTGTACTTCTGAAGTAGGTGCCATGATGGGCCAACTTCCTGCCCACAGGCCCTGCAGCATTTCCTGTGGTTTTGCCTGTTTAGTCTCCTTCTTCCAAAGCCCTGGGCCCATGTGTGAAAGACTATATATGTGTTTGTGTGCATGTTCTGTCTCCTACAAATCACTTGGGCATCATGTATGTAGGCTTCACTCCAGCTGGAAAAGACCATAGAGGTTGCCCATCCCATTGAGATACTCACTGGCCCAGCCTCTTATTAACTCAAGAGTGGGATTCTGGTACCCTTGGTCCATCCCCATGCAGCATGTTCAGGGTGTGCTGGCTGCTGGTCACCCGACACTCTTAACTGATGCTATCTGGACAGGTAACTACTTAAAGGAACCTGATAAATGTAAAAGATGGGTCTTCCTACAGCCTGGTGCCAGCCTGTGGCTTCAATAAGAGAAGGATCTGTTGCTGCTAGTAGAGAAGACCACATGTGCAGACGCCACAGAGAGCCTGGCCAGTGAACATCATGAGGGGATTTGAGGGATTTGGGGCTTGGCAACCTCAGGGACCTTAAGTCAGAGGCAATGCTTGGTGGTTGACTGCATTTTGGCATTGTCACTGCAGCCTTGTGGAGATGATGGAACCAGTGACACTAGACAGGCCAGAAAGGAGCAGGAAGGGTAGACAGATGGGTAAGAGACTTCCCACAGGGAGAAGAAAGGACAAGACATCACGGGGACAGGGAGAGTGTGCAAGGAATCATCAACAAGTCCTCTTCCCAGGTTACCTGGCTGCCACAGCAGGCCATTGTTCTCAATCAAAGGAATATCTGCCCCTGTGCAGGTACCACTATTGTCAGCCCAGGAATACACCAAGTGAAATTATCACCTTCTTGAGCAGCCTCTGGCCCCACATGGGCCTGCTGCCACCTTCTGGGACTTGGCACCCTTCATATTCAGGGCATTCATATGCCATTACCTTCATGGCCTAGAAATCCAGAAGGACAGGCTTTTCTTCCTTGATGCCCAGGACTCCTGGGTGCTGTGGAGTTTAGTCCCCAGAATATAAGGCCTGTCTGGCTTCCGACAGTGTAAGAACATTTTTGTGCCTGATTCATGCTGTATCACCACCCCAAAGATGGCTGGCAGATGGCTGAGGGACCAGAGTTGTCCAAGAGGGCAGTGGCTCTGATCTTTGTGCTTGTAGAGTCCTTGATGAGGGAGCTTAATTCCTTTCTGGCCAAGCTGCCCTAGCTTCCCCACTTTGGCACAGAGAACTCTGTATGGCTTTGTCTTTTCTTGATTTTCAGAGTAGACCTCATTTCTATATGCTGCACTAAGCCACTTGCATGAGGAGTGGTCATCTGTAAATGTTCTCCCTGAGGTTTTAGCTGAGAGATAGGCCTTTGGGGGCCTTCTGCTCCTTCTAGGCCCAGATGCCTGGGTGGCCTTGGGCAGTCCTTTGGGCTGGGGCCATAGGAGGCACACTCAGAGGGTAGCCTGGGGCAAGTGTTTGATGGTGCCTTTTATCCCAGCTAGGATGGTGCTTCAGCAGGCCCTCTCTAGGTAGGGCCCCTCTCTGAGTAGGGCTCCTCTCCAGGCAAGCCAGGCCATGGGTCAGGAAGCCTACAAGTGACGACTGCAGGTGTGGAATGCCCAGGTGCGTTTACGTTGCACTAGAGACTACAGCCCGCAGCCTGCTATACGTGGCATGTAATCAGCTGTGTTTGGAAGCCAAGTCTCTTCAAGTGGCCCTTGAAGGGGGACATGTGCTTTCATGTTTTGGGGAGGCTAGAAGATAACACCAGCTCCACCTGCGTCTGTGCCATGATAGCCAGCAGGACATTTCTTTTACCATTTTTTATGGGGAAATGTAACATACTTAGAGAAAAGTGAGAGAGTGAGTGTACAGACTATTGCATTATCACAGAGGCAGCACCTGAGTAACCATCTTCTGGTCAAGAAGTGAGTGTTGCCAGCCCTGCAGCCCTACTCCCCCAACCCCACCTGCCACCCTTATAAGTGTTTCCTGCCCTCCCCAATGGCAGAGGGTGGCCCTATGCCTTGTTCTTGCTTTACCTTCTTAATATGTGTCTCAAAAAAGTATAGAGTCGTTTTTTTGTCTTTTTAATTTAAAGGAAAAAAAAAAACAGCCATAAGGAACAGCTTCCTCTATGTCTGATTTCTGTCACTTGTCCTAATCTCTGCAAGGTCTACCATGGTACAGTTGTTTTTAGGGTTTTTTTTAGGGGGTACTGGGGATTGAACTCAGGGGCACTCAACCCCTGAGCTACATCCCCAGCTGTATTTTGTATTTTATTTAGAGACAGGGTCTTACTGAGTGCTTAGTGTCTTGCCATTGCTGAGGCTGGCTTTGAACTTGTGATCCTCTTGCCTTAGCCTCCTGAGCTGCTGGGATTACAGGCATGTGCCACCATGACTGGCTTATAATTAGTTATGTTGTGGCTGTTTTCTTTGTGGTATCTACTAGATGTATCTGCCTATATCATTTACTGTGCTTCCATAGGTGAAGATCTGGTTTGCCCACTTGGAACTCTTAGAGCAAAACTGCCAGGATGACTCCTGTCTGAGTCTCCTGGTATCCAGATGCAAACATGACTATAGATTGAAACTCTGCACCCAGAGCTGGGATGTCTTGGCCACAGTGCCTGTAGATACTCATCTGTACCCCTGCAACAAGAGCACCTCACTCCTCTGCTTCCCCTCAGGGCAAGGGTATTTCTGAGTGCAGTTTGAATTGAGTTTTCTAATCACAGTGGACCTTGTTCTTGTGTTTATCAGCCATTGGGATAAACTCTTTTAAATACCTCTTTGCTCTCCTTCATGTTCTGTCATATTGACTACCCTTTTCTTACTGATATATAGAGTTCTTTTTCATAGTCTAGGTATGATAGAATTTTATATCAAAAATTCTTTCTCCAGGGGCAGAGGTTGTGGCTCAGTGACAGCACTTGCCTCACACGTGTGAGGTACTGGGTTTGATCCTCAGTACCACATAAAAATAAATAAACAAAATAAAGACACTGTGTCCATGTATAACTAAAAAATATTCTAAAAAATCTTTCTTCAACATGATGGCTTACATTTTTCACTCACTTAATGGTATCTTCAGTGAACCAAAGTTCTTCATTTTAATGGAGCCACATTTACCAAGCTTTCCCCTTCTGGTCTGTGCTTCTGGTTCTTGTGGTAGAATCCTGTACTGAGATCATGAAGGCTCCTCCCTTTCTCCCAGGACGTCACTGTTCCTTTTTAGATCCACAGTTTCTCTGGAATTCATGGTGTGCTCTGTGTTTCCATAGGGAAACCTGTTCCTTCCCTCGTTCCCCTCCAGATTCAGCCACATTGGCCTCTGAGGTCACAGACAGGAAAGGAGGGTGCCAGGTTGAGAAAGAAGGTGGTCAGATTGGCAAATCTGGAGGTCAACCATATTACACAAACAAGCTCACAAATTGAGCATGTCATTAAATGTCTAGAAGATAATAGGAGCTGGGGTTTTCCCTGTGCAGAGAAGAGAGTTACAAACATGGAAAGGGGGAAGGATGGCATGGAGATGGCATTAATGAGTGCCTAGGTTGAGGTCCTTTGAGAATTAGGTTGATGTAACATCAGAATATCTTCCCCTACAGAATCCTAACCAGACAAGGGGACATGGTTGCTTTGTTGTGGACAGGCCTAGTAGGGACCATCTTGACCTAGTGGACAGGATTGCTATCCCCAGCAATGGACAGATTGTATCATGTGCCCCTTGGTTAGATGGCTGAGGCAGATGCAGCATTGTCCTCATAGTCTGTCTCCCATCCCCTAAACATGGCTTGGGACTTGTGACTAGGCAGTATCACCTTAGGGAATAAAGGTGTGCCAGGGACATGAAGGATGGGAAAAGGAAGGACTGTGGCAGGCTGTAGGGGGCAGATGAGGACTGCCAGTGCAGTGTGCATCCATGTGGGTCTTGACAGCACTAAGACACTGGAAAAGTGTACATTTGGGGCTACTTCTGGATAGGGGTATGTTAGTGATGAGTGTCATTTGAGGAGGGGCACAGGGAGAGAATGGGCACGTGTATATGTATATGGAACAGACGAGGGGCTGGAGAAGGCTGAGCTGGGACAAGTAAGTTACTAAGCAGGAGGCCTTCACGCTCTTCTCACAATTCTCTTGTGAGTATAAAACTGATGTAAGAAGTTATAGTCATCTTTTGGCATCTATAGGAGATTGGCCCCAGGAACCCCTGGAGATAAAAAAAATCTGTGATATTCAAGTCCCTTTTATAAAATGGTGTAATATTTGCATATAACCTATGTACTTCCTCCTGTATACTTTAGATCATCTCTGTAATAATGTTAATGTTATACAAGTAGTTATTAGGATGTATTATTTGGGAATAATGACTAGAAAAAAATCTGTTCATGGGCAATGCAGACACAAAATTTTTTCCAACATCATTTATGATCTGCAGTTGGTTGAATCCACAGATTCAGACCCCATGGATACAGAGAAACAACTGTACTTGAAAAATAGATCAGTCCTTTGCTCACTGCCTGGTATATACTGGTCTACCCCCTATCCCCAGGTGTGAGCACACTGCTTACTGCCTTTTCCATCTTGGGCTCTGGTCCTTCCTTGTGTCAAGGACACCTTCCTATTGTCCTTGTCATAGGTTTATGCTAGGGCTTACCATCCAGCAGAGCCTCATGAAAGCCATGTGAGTATTAGTTCTCCTAACATCCAGGCACATTTAAACTTCAGCCTAGCAGGTTTTCCAGAAACCAAATAAAGATTGGGATTGAGTTGCTCAGGGTCAGGGAGATATCTTCCACAGTGCCAGGTTCTCTGAAGCCTGGACACTTCACACAATATAGCTCACACAGAGAATGTTGGTAACATGTAGAAATTCAGTCCTGCTTTGTTCAGTTTCTTCAGTTTCCCTTTGATGTCTTCTTGTGCAGCATGGTCCACTGAGTTTTCCTGGGTCCTTAGTACTCTGTGGACTGAGATTGTTTCCTTGTTCCTTATTTTTCATGACTTTTGCTCAGGTGTTTTGTAGAATGCCCCTCTAGTTTCTGCAGGATTAGATGAGGGTCATGGTTTGGAGGAGGAAACCCACAGAGTCAAATGTCCTTCTTGTCAAGAAGGCATCCCATGACTCATTGTAGGTGAAGTTGACCTTGATCACTTAGATCAGGAGGTATCTGCTGTGGCCTACTATCGAGATCCAACAGGTAAGCATTCTTAATCCAGAAATCCAAAGACCAAAGTGCTCTGAAGTCTGAAAAATTTTGAGTGTCATGTCAGCTCTCAAGATGTTTAGGATTTTGGAGTATTTCAAGTTTCATATTTCCAGATTAAGAAGTGAAGTCTATACAAATGTTCCAAAATCTGAAAAACTTTAAAATCTGAAATACTTATGGTCCCAAGAATTTTAAATAAGAGATCCTCACCCTATATTGCTCCCTGAGTTCCTGAGAAGCAGATCACTATGTCCTGTCCACACTCAGGTGAGGAGAATTGTGTTCCATATTTATCTCCTGCAGGGAGGTGGTCCAAAAACATGTAGACCTTTGTTAAAACCAGCACAGTTAAGAAATATTTAGGGGAAGACATTTTGATCTTATACAAATGCCCTTTGTCTCCTTAAGATTTCACCCATTAATGTTAACATCTATCAGTGGATTCTGCCTGTAGTAGCTATTACTGGGGTATTCTCATGAGGGACTTTTTATTTGGGAGGGATACCAGGGACTAAACTCAGGGGTGCTCTACCACTGAGCTATATCCCCAGCCTTCCCCATCCTTTTGAGATAAGTTTTCCCTAAGTTGCTGAGGCTGGCTTTGAATTTGTGATCCTCCTGCCTCAGCCTCCTGGGTCTCTGGGATTACAGGTGTGTGCCACCATGCCTGGCTCTTATGGGGACCTTTTATTTTCATCATTCCTCATTTTCCTTTTGGGAGAATTCTACTTTAATTGAAACTATGGAACTTATAAGGAAGGTTTGTTCCTACTTCCATATTTATTTATACGGTCACTCATAAGAAGGGGCTCATGGAGATTTACTTCATTCTTTAGATTAAAATTGACTATATTATCAATATTTATCACTCAAGATTGTTACAGCTTTGGGGCCTTCATCCTTTTCATGTGCTCCTATCCTTTATTTCATTTTTTTAAAAAGTACTTCCTTCCTTCCTTTCTGATATAAGATGCTGGAACTCATCTTGGTTTTTCCCTTACCCCAGCCCTAAAATCAGATATTTCTCCAGAAACCTGGATCCTGTATTTGGAGAATAAGATAAACTGAACCCGGGGCACTGAGTGGGCTTATTGCTTCTAGGTCTCTGTGGGAAGTGCTAGGACACCTGGGGAGGTGCCACCCACACTAGCATACATATCCACATTTATCTCCATGTCTGTCTGCACATGTATGTAACTGCACACACATTCATACTGACCTCTTGATTTTGATACAGCCCCACAGGTTTATCAAGCCTCCCTGCTTCTTTGTAATGACTTTCTGTGAAAGGCAGACGAGGCTTCCACCATCCACTACTAATTTAAGTATTTGTTCCACTCTGATGGACATGTACTAAGGATTCAAAATTGCTGCCCACCCCCTGTGAGAAACCAAGTTACCACCTGGACCACCCTATCTCTACAAGGTTATCTTTAACCTTACAGTTGGAACACTTCCCTAAACTCCTTTAGTTGGCTTCTATCTGCCCTGTCCCCTTGAATGTGTTATCCAGTTTGTCACAGTGCATAGTCCTTCTTGGGGCTCCTGATATCCTGCTGGGTTGGCCAGTTTTTTTAAATGTACATACATTGAAGTTTATTCTGTATATGGGGATCTAGAGTTTTAGCAGATGCATGATCATTAACACCCTTCCCCAGGGCCATAAGGAGCAACTGTGTGCCCTGACATTGGGTGCCTTGGGTGCAGACTCAGGTATGAATACCTGGAGATCTGACACTCATAACAGCTGCTGTCTCTGGATACATGTTTACCTTTGGCCTTGGGGGACTGAAAGCTCTGGGTGTGCTTGTGCTCACTGGGTGTTTCACGGCGTCTTTCTCATGATACCAGTCAGGGCCGGGACCTGCAGCTGTGCCTGTGGGACCTGGCAGAGGGCAGGAACACCATCGTGGACTCTGTGCACCTGGAAAGTGTGGGCTTCTGCAGGAGCTCCATCCTGGCTGAGGGGCAGCTGCACTGGATGCTTGCTGTGCCAGGGAAGGACAGTGATGAGGTGAGAACCCTTGCAGCTCCTTGTTCCATGAGTCTCTGGTTCTGGGTTTCTCTTAACAGGTACACTCATCCTCCATACCTGGGGAGGGGGACACATTGCTGCCTGCAGGACTTTCTAGGGACTACCAACTTCACTGTAGTTCTAGTGACCTCAAGCTAGTGCATGGCTGGCTCCACCTTGGTCTGGTCACCTGTGAGGTTATCCTGGTAGTAAGCCATCCTCCCAGGGCAGTGGTAAGAATCAGAAAGGGGCCCAGAGAGAGGGGCCCACATCTCAGAGGCCTTGTTACCCTCATTACCTTGTTACCCACAGAGAAGAGTGGCTTGGAATGACTAAATGTTCAGGCCCAAGGCCCCCAGGGGCATTTGAGGGAGAAACCACTCACATCTTTAGGGGTCTTAGACTAGAGTAGGAGGAATGCTTAGGTGGCTGGAAAAAGGTGGTAGACAAGTGATCAAGGCCCTAGTGAAGTCAGAGGTAGGGTATTATAGCAGCAATCATAATTGCAAGGTGACAGGTAAGCAGGAAGATGGAGTTCAATGGGAGCAGGGAGGTCATGGTCAGACTGTGCTTAGGCCAGAGTGACCAGAGGCATCAGTGATGTGGGAATGGTCAGTTGAATAGTGGTATCCAAATCCCCAGTATCAGAGGAAGCAGAGTCCACCAAGAGAAGGGATGCCCATGACATGAGGAGGGTCAGGGAGCAGGAAGCCATGGTGGAGGGTGGTATAGAGGAGGAAGGTGGGGCTATAGGCCCAGCTTCTGGGAGAGATGAAGGGAAAGTGGAGAACCTGAGAGTGGTGATCATTTGGCTTGGTAAGTGTGCAGCACAGTTGCTCCAGAGCCCAGAGGGTAGGGAAAGAAAAGAAGGGGACTTTTGTCTATTGCCCTGTCTCCTGTGGGCCCATGGTCCTTTGAGGCCTATAGTGCTGGGTAGGGCGGCTCCTGCTGGTGCTGGCAGATCAAGCCCCATGTACTTGGTTAGACTTGGCCCTCACCCAAGAAAAGTCATTTTGTCTTTAAGTAGATCCAGTTCATAAATAATGAGATGGGAACAGACATTTATTTGTTCATGATTGCATTTAAATTACCAATTAGAAACTACATACACTTCTTTCTTGCCAATTTGCCAAAAACCTATTAAAAGTTTTATTAATGTGAAAAGGAGGAGCATGCTTACCCTGGACAGTGGAAGCAGTCAGTGCCAGCTCCTTCTGAGCCACACACTCACATAATGCCATCCTGAGGTATGTGAAAGCTTTTCCCCGAGGTGGTACTGTTGGCCTGTGAATCCTCTGTGTCCATCTCAGCCACCCGCAGGCCACTGGCCAGTACACAGTCAGCCTGCCGTCTTTCTCCCTGGAGGCTACACATCCCTGCATGGTTTTAACTAGCTTCCTGGCCCCTGGCTCTCCCAGTGCATGTGGTGTTAGTATTTTTCAGGAGCAACCAGACTGGGTACCATGCACATCCTGGGGAAATGGTTTGTTTTCCACGTTCCCACCTGGAATCTGCCTGGACTAGGCCCTGGAAAAGTATTGCTGGCCTGTGCCCAGACAATTCCTGGGGAGCATGCTCCTGCCCTGCTTGGCCATCTGGGTGGCCATACTTGCCCAAACATTTTTCCTTCTGGAAACAAAAGATGCAGTTGAGTGCCAGATGGAAAGTTCTTGGTTTCTGTAGGAGGCTGTGAACGCAGGGCAGAAACTCCTCCTCCAATCCCACAGAGGCTTGTGCTGGGGCACCCAGATCAGGTAGATGTGGGCCTGCCTTAGGTGCCCAGGCCCTGAGCTCTCTGCTGTCTTGCATACAAATATCAGGTCATGGTACTGCCACTCCCCCATCCTCTCTTGCAGTTTTCAGCTCAGGCTCTCAGGACTGCCTTGGTTTTCACCCTATCCTTTCCCCTAGACAGAGAACAGACTTGCTATATGACTCACACCTGCCCTCTGGCCTGCTTGAGTCCCCTTACCCTTACCCTTCACTGCAACAAGAGGGATCTTCTTGTGCCTGCAGATGGGAACAGGCCCTCCTTTATTGATATGTGGGCTGTGCAAACTTCTGCCTCCTCCAGTACCCCCCACCTGGCACATGCATGTACTGTGGCAGCTGCTCCTATCCACTTGTATTTGGGTTGCAGTTCTAGCCCTTGCCTACTAGCTGCTTCCTACAGGCCACACCCTATACCTATAACTCTTCACACAGTGACTGTGGCTGATTCTGCAAGGAAAAAGTTGAGGCTGAGCCACTGTGGGGACCTTGATGAGAGTACCCTGCCCAGAGAGCACCACAGCCCAGCCTGCCAGTCGTGGGTGAATTGGCAGAACTCTAGCTGAAGACTCAGGCTGCTCAGTACTCTTCCCTGCCCAGAGACTGCCCTGGACATGGCCCCACCCCAGTACATGCAGGGTAGAACTATAATTCAGGCTTAGGGGCCGGGGCCCCTGGTCCTAGGTGGGTTGGTGAAAACATTGCAGCTCTCACCTGCACAGGCACTAGATCCGCATTGTTCTCCAACCCAGCCTGAGAAGCCGAGTCAGTAGATATAAGTTCTGTCCACTTGACACCCTCAACCTCTCTGGTCCTTAGATTCCTCATGTGCAAACCAGAGGATACTTATGTTGGTTGGCCTTTTAGTCCAGGATGGCTGAATATCAATGTGCTTGCTACTTTAATGATAGAGATCCACTCTCAGCAGTACCTAGAGAAGTTCAGGGCCAGCAGAGACTCCCTAGTTTGCAGAGTAATGGCAAAAGGCACAGATAGGCCTGACTTGCTATAGAACTACTTGACAACACAAACACAAGGCAGGAGGAGCATTTGGTCAGCTCTATGCTACACTGTATCTTGAAGGAACCCCCTACTCCTCTGAGTTCAGAGGAGGTGCTGTCTTGTCCACTGGATGATGAGGGTGCTCAAACACTCAGGGACATAGGACAAATAGGGACCTGATTCTGGCCATTGATGCTCCAGACCCCAAGTCTGATTCTTGTGGCTTTGACTGTCTTCTAGGGACAGAGTTGGGTAGAGCCCAGCCTGTCTGGTCAGATGGGCAGTCCAGTCAGGTTGATAGGCCAGCATGTGAAACTGGACTGTTGGCCACAAGGATGTCTTCCAACCCAGTTGTAAGAGGGCCTGGGATCTATGCAGGTCAGTACTTAGGAATTGGAAAGCCAGGATTCAAATGGAATTGCCCTAGGTACCGCACATCATGCTCATTTTGTAGGCTGGTAATGGGTCCCAGGTCCTGTGCAAGTCATTGCACCACTTGATGTGTCTGAGATGGTTCAAAGTGTTCTCTGTATAAAACCTATGCCAGGAAAGAAAGACAAACAGGAGGGAGAATGGCCAAGGTAAGTCAGGGCCAATTGAGCTAGGCTTATTCTGCCTAGATGGCAAAATCAGGAGAGGCCAGAGGCAGCCATCAGTTGGTGATGGGCTGGTCACTCAGGAATGATGCAAGTATTTGTTTCACAATAGCTCTGGCAGCACTCAAACCCACGAGCCTGTGCAGCCTAATTAGGAGACTCAGCTTCCAGGTCTCCATGGGGAGGGGGGCAGACAGAAACTCGCAGCAGCCTTGGTTAATCGCCTTAAAAGTCGCTTGTTTGTATAGCACAAACTCAACTTGGCATTGGCCCAAATCAACTTGTTTTCTTACTGTCAGGTTAAGATTCTGGAGATGCCATCCAAGACGTCAGTGTGCACCCTGAAGCCGAAGGCAGATGCCAAGCCAGGCATGCCTATGTGCCTGGGGCTATGGCAGGTAAGGCGAGTGCACACCAGCCACACCCTGATGCCACACCCGCCAGACTGTGAGTCATGCCCCATTCAGAATTTGATTTGTTGTCAAACCAATTGGACAGTATCCCCTTCAGAGAATATGTGTACCTACTACCATAGCCCCAATGTCCCTGGCCAGACCTCTCCTCCCCCCACACGCCCACACTCCCAGCTGCTGCTGCTGCTGCTGCTGCTACTTCAAAAGGGCTCCTGCAAATTTCCCAGAGAGCCCTGGCTTTGTTGCTTGTCCTCTGCAGGCCCTATTGGGCTCACCCCACAGGGTAACCTGCTGGTGGTGGTAAGTACAGCTCAGTAGGGTCAGCTGCCTCCGAATGGGGATTCAAGCCCTTCTTCTCAGCACCTTGGTCCCAGGCTCTGTTGAGGCCAAGGGAAAACATTGACTAACTCTGACAACCTCTCATGGCCCTCATTGTCCTTGGAATTAATTCTTGTGCCTCTCTTAGAGGCAGGCGTGGGTTTAACACTTTAACTTTCCCTGCAGCCACTTGGGGATTTTTTTTTAAATACTTTTTTAGCTGTCAATGGACCTTTATTTTACTTATTTATAATATGTGGTGCTGAGTGCTAGGCAAGTGCTCTACCACTGAGCTACAACCTTAGCCCCCATCTGGGAATTTCTGATCCACATCCATTTTCTTCTCAGTTGCATTTTCTGGTTAGAGAGAGCTAGGAGGCATCTCCTGATGTTGGTAGCAGAAACTGGGGCTCCAGTTTTCAGTCTAGGGCCTGGGATGGGTCCTCCCCCAGGCAGCCCTTTTGGAAGTGAGGCCTCCTTCCTAGCAATATGCCCAGGTCAGCACTGGCTCAGTGTTTCTCCTCTTGGGGTCACTGGTGTCTACAGCAGCAGAGCAGATGGTCTAATGTGTTCATTTGCAAAGAATCCCCGAAACTTCTTCACCATTGCAGAAACCATGGTGGGCAGATTACTGAGCAGCACCTATCTCAGCAACAATTGATCAACCTCAGACCATTTTCCTAGTCCTAGGTGCTGAAAACAACCTTGTGCTGGTCCATGGTCAGGGAGAAGGAATTTCTGCCTTGTGCCTGTTGCTTCTTTGAACTCTTTCTAAGAGTTAGATGAGATGGTCCTTTGTGGTTTGGAAGTATCTGCATACTGCACAAGAATCACTGGGGCAGGGGCTGGGGTTGTAGCTTAGTGATAGAGAACTTGCCTAGCATGTGTGAGGCACTGGGTTCGATTCTCAGCACCACATATAAATAAATAAAATAAAGGTCCACTGACAACTAAAGAAAATATTAAAAAAAAAAAAAGAATCACTGGAGTAGGCACCCCCAGAGACCCTGTCGCAGGTATTTCTGTCCACCCACATAAGCAGAAAGATTGCTGGTCTATCTTGCAGTTGGTGCCCCCTGTACTTTCTTGACTGAGAAGGTCTAAGTTGGAATTCAGGATTTTTAAAAAGCTTATCCTGGGTGTTCCCTCTGCTGCTGGATCCTCTTGGAGAGAAGCCCCTGGGGAATTTGAGGAGGTGGAGGGCTTCTGAGATACTCATGAGACTCATGAAATGATGAAGTGAAGTGCCTAGAGCTGACACATTTGCAGCCAGGCCCTAGGTATTGCAGTGGAACCTAGGTCATTGCACTTAATGTGTCCAGACAGGGTTCCCCTGAAGGCTCATTGGTACTTTCCTGGGAGGACAAATACCTCCTCACTCCACACATACCCCTAAATGCCACAGGCAATGACTATGATGCTCCCAGGACCTGGGGCAGGATACCCATGGCTGTATTTCTGTTCCACTCCCTGAGAAATGTGGCTCATTGCACAATCGTGTAAAAACTCCAACAGAAAAATGTGTAGAAAGGGATGTACAAACTTGTTAAGGTAATTAATATAGTTGACAGAAGGACAAATCATGGTTTGTTGGTGTTATGGTTCCAACATTAAGTGTTCAACTGAAAAAAGCCTACAGTAACTTGGATTGTTCCTCTTTTTCTACCTGAACCTGAAGATCTGGGTTATAAACTTATTAACCTGAGTGTGGCAGAGTGACCAGACTGGATGTTTTTTTCTGAAACACTGAGGTCTGTTATTTTGTTTCTCAAAGCAACTGACCTACATTGTTTATTATTGCATAAAAGGTCAGGATCTAAATCAGGCTGGAGGCAGTATCATTGGCACCAACCCTCAGAGCAAGGACTTCCCAGTATCCCAGTCTCTGCCCCCTTCCAGCTGGACCCAAGTGAGTTGAGAAACAGAGTTGGGGGCTCCCCATGGGACTTTGGCCTGCTGTGACCCCATAGACCACATGGCAAGGGACAGGAGGGACTGCAGAGTGAGTTCTTATCTCCAGATCTCAGCTGAGGTGAGGGGAGGAGCCAGAGAAAAGCAGATCAGGATGACTTCAGCTCCGCATCCCCTAAGGGACAAGGCAGCACCAAGGGTGTGGCCACCAGGGGTCCCCCTACCATGATAGCCTGTCTAACCCATTGTGCCTGACACTGGGAGGCTGTAGAAACCTGGGGCATAGCAGAGAGCTATATGGCCAGGTGCTGGACCAGTGGTAGTGGCTGGAAGGGACCAAAACTACAGGGCAAGTCCCTTCAGGTCAGGCTGGTTCTTGCTCTAAGCCACCCCATGGAACCATGTCAGGTGAATTATCATACCTAGCCTCTGCATTAGCTATTGTGCTCAGCCCTCAGGGGCCACAAGCTTCACTCAGAGACAGGCCAGAACCAATGTCAATGATGAAGAGAAGCCCCTAGACCAGTTTCAGCTCAGAAAACACTGAAGGAAAGTATCCCATGGAGGAGGGGGGGGCAGGCTTGGCTAAGGCTCTAAAATTGGGAGTAGATACTACCATAGAGCATCATCATGATACCCCAGGGGAGTGGATACAAGTGGCCCTAAGTAACCCCAAGTGAGTTCTTTAGAGTGGCTTCTGAGGCAGTGTACAACAAGTAAACATACCTTAGCTGTTGGCAGGGGCTAGTGTGTGTTCCTGGTTGGGTGCAGAGCTCCTGGCCCTGACCTTGACCTGGATATATATAGACACAGCTGTTGGCCCAGGGAAGCACATCTGGTGAAGCTTGACTGCCTACACAAACTTGCAGTACAGAGAGTGTTTCTACTTTGGCACACTGTATGTCCATATCTGGGAAAGGAGTGACATGAGTTTGCACAAATCATTTCCAAACAAGTGATCTGAAAAGTACCAGCATGGAACTCTTCCCTGTGATGAAATTACAAGAACAGCACAGCAGCACCACCAGGGCCTCTGCCTGGTAGAGACAGGACCAGCACACAGGGATTTGTGCACCCAGAGACCCTAGGCAGCCCTGCCTCTCAGGGTTGAGCTGAAGGGCACAGTGTGGGCTTGGCAGGGGAGCAGGGCATGACTCCAGATGATGCTTAAGGGGAATTGCCCAGGAAGACATACAGTTCCCAGTACCTACTTCCAGTTTTTCTCCTTTCTTCCTGTTTTGTGTGTGTGAATTTGAATTACTATCAGGATACAGTCTGTTTACAAGCCATTGCTGGGGACATGTGGAGGTTCCTCTAGACTAGCTCTGGCTTGGCAGGTTTGCCATGTCTATGTACAAGCCTGGTGATTTTGCCCTTCCCCAGCTCCCATCAGCCTTAGCCTCCCACCTCCAGCTTTTTTTTTTTTTTTTTTTTTGAGACAGTCTTGCTCTTTTGCCCATGCTGATCTTGAACTCCTGGACTCAAGTTATCCTCCTACCTAAAGCTCTGAAATAGTTGGGACTACAGTGTGCTCCATGTGCCTGTCTTCTGATACTGAGAAGAGCTGTGGTCCTTGTGCTGTTTGAGGATGAAGTGTCCACTTGTCAGACTCCAGTTAACCCAGGCCTCTTTGCTGAACCGTACAAGGTTTTTGTTGGGTAGCTGCTTTTAGCCAGGACTGATGGCTGCATCCCCCAGGGTAACTTGGAATCCTGCAGTGCTCTTCTTCTGTAGTTGTTTCAGAGGCTAAATAAACGAGGCATCCGCCTAGGGCGCAGAGCCCTTTGACCCTCATCCTCATTCATCATGATAGCAAGGACTGCTAGAGCCTGCTCACACCAGGCTTCCAGGGGCAGAGGCTTCTGCAGCCACGTTGACAAAGCACAGAAATTTTGTTTTTCATTGAGATGGAGTTTGCAATCTTCATGGCTGGTGATTATAGATAGGTGACTAACTCTAGCAAGGAGTGTCCTTGAGCCTCTGGCTTCAGGAGTGGAAGCAGATAGATAGGTCCCCATCAGCTCCAAGGCATTGGCAAATACCCAGATGTGCCCCTTTGGACAAGATGAAATGCCAGCAGCTGGCAAAAAGCAGCATGGCCATGTGAGACCTGGGAGGCTTGGCTGGTATACTCAGGGCTATGCCTCTCAGGTGCTTAGCAACAGCCCTGCCAAGACCCATATCGGGTTGTATTAGTCACCAAGGAGGTGTGTACAGGAGGACACCGGGGATGCAAAACCTCAGGACTGTCATGAGAGCATAGGAAACCATTCCCAGACTGGTCTACCCCATCTCTGGGTCCAGCAGCAGAGGTGACCTGTCTCCAGAGCACTTTCTTCCTATAGCTCATTGATGGTAGGGGACTTCAGGGAGCTGACCACTCTGTTGCTCCCTGCAGGCTAACACCAGCCCCCGCCCTCTCCTTCTGGTTGGCTATGAGGATGGATCGGTGGTCCTGTGGGACATCTCAGAGCGGAAGGTGTGCAGCCGCATTGCCTGCCATGGGGAGCCTGTCATGGGCCTTGACTTTGACTCCCAGAAGGCCAGAGGCATCTCAGGCTCTGCAGGGAAGGCGCTGGCTGTCTGGAGCCTGGACGGGCAGCAGGCCCTACAGGTCAGTGTGTCAGCCCTGGACCTCATTTATCCTGCTCTGCACTAACAGTCTGATAGGCTGAAACAATATTTAGGCATGAAGAGGAGCTGCTGCAGATCCCTAGCTAATTAATCACTTGAAGGTGATGCAGGAGGGCCTGTCCATAGCTGGCACAGGGGAAAAGGGCATGGGTATGGGCCAGCCATTCACGTTTTGGGTTTCTCCTAGATCTCAGCTTAACAGCCGTCACGTCTTATCCATCTAGAGAAAGGCACGTAGAGTCCAGGCAGAACCAACCCCCTTTGTGAAAACTTAGAGGAATTTTGTCAGTAAGGAACTAATTAATCAAAAAAAAAAAAAAATCAAAAACCAAACTCTGGAAAGCTCCACGAAGCCAGGGCCCCCAGTGGTGGTCTATAAGCTGACCCTAGGGAGGCTGTTGCACATGGGTAGCAGGAAAGCCCACTGTACAGAATATGAGGCCTCAGATCTGAGTGGAGGTTATTGGAAATCTCGCCATGATGTCTTATAGGGTGTTCCAGTGGGTGTGGCTTGAGGATTACCTGTTATCTAGGCTTGGACCTATTGTTCAGGCTTGGCCACAGTGCCCAGCACAGGGTGGCCTAGCTTGCATGCTTCACTCCATTTGGGATAGGAGGGTTTGGGTTGAGGTAGGGGTATATGAGACATGCCCAGACTTCTCTGGTACAGGTCTTCTGCCAGAGAGTGGCCTGGGTACATACTGCCACAGGCCCTGCCAGAGAGTGGCCTGGGTACATACTGGTTCTGGGGTGGGCAAAGAACCCCATTTGCCAGGAGCCTCAGAAGACAAACTTGACCTCCACCAGCAAGTCGGAACTTTGGAAACAGCTCTGTGAAAAAGGTCTGATATGGAGGGGTACCAGGTAGGAGTTGTGGGTCCCTTGAGGTGACTGCTAGCAGAAGCCACATTGGGTCTTTTGGACCCAGAACACCAAGGACAGGGCCCATGCCTGCCCTCCTCTGTGGGGTGTGGTATTCCAGGTTTCCCACACAGAACAGGAGGCAGCAGAGAGGACGTTGCCAAAACCCCTCCCAAGACAGAGGGGCCTTTCTCAGCAACGTTGGCATTCCCTAGCCCAGACCCTGCTGCCAGCGGGAAGGAGCTCACCTTTGGCCCATCAGGCCCACCCCTGAGTAGACACTGGCAAAGTCCTAAGGCACATGGACCAGGGATGGACCCTAAGTAAAAGTAGGGATACAGATGGTGCTAAACATCATCTAGGCCCCTATGGGTGCCATCAAACCTGTAGTGCAACTAAAGGCATCATCATAAAGTCATTTGGAAGAAAGAGGAACCAAGTAAGGATAGCAAGGGCAGAGATCATTGGGTGGCAGATGAGTCTTGTGCAAGGAGGCTGACACGAAACAAAGCTAAAAGGGATGCCTGAGAGGACAAGACAGAGTGGCAGCCTGGGGACAAGACTGAAATCAAGCAGAGGAAGACCTTGGACTGCCTCATTGGAAGAATGGATTTTAGAGCCAGAGTGAGAGGCCCGCAGAAGCACCCATGAGATTGTGCCCACTGCCTTGGTATGAGGCTGGCCTAGCATCCCTGCTGAGCAGTACCTAGCAGAGCTCTGCAGAGTCATGCCCAATTAAACCCCAGTAAGAAAGGGGGAGAAATGGCAGTGTGGGGCCTGCAAGTGAGGCAGGCACATGTCATACTCAGAGTATAGGTTCACATTCCCTGGGTACCACCTTTTTTCTGGGGGACCAGCCTGTGACAAGCACACAGTTGAACTCAGATTAAGCTATCCTGTTTGTCCATCTGTTAGTCCATCAGTGTCCCAGAGAGGGCCTCAGAGGCCCTGCTGTGAGGGCAGAGCTTCTCATGTGTCACCCGGGAAGAGGGATCTTCCAGGCCTCAGAATCATGGACCTGGGTAGTGACTGGGTGTGAAAGCCATATGCTAAAGGTTATTTGTACAAATTGAAGGCTGAGCCACTCTGGGTGCTGGATCTGCATGTTCTGAGCTGCTACCAGGTAGGCATGGGCATGGGGGAGATCTCCCTCATACCCCTCCCTCCTTTTCCTCAAACCTGATAGGGAGACCCAGCAGTGCCACCCCTCATGGATTCCAGGGTTCATCCCCCTGTGACTTGACCCTCATCAGCTTGACTTTTTAAAGAGCTGAAGACCAGGTAGTTTCCCCAAGATCTCTGTGGCTCCCCCACCCAGGCTTCTCTGTACCCAGTACTCTGGGAAGGGGTCGTCCTGGTCCAGATCTACTTGGTCTCTTTTGGCATGTTTGGGAAACAGCTGCTAGAACTTAAGATTTAAATTTATGGGGCACTTTCCAGTCCAGAGATGAACTTTACTCTACTAATGAATTGAAAAGTTAAAGCAGAAGGGGGAAGCAGGAACTAATGAATTGAAAAGTTAAAGCAGAAGGGGAACCAGGAATTGCAGCTTGGAAGTGATTGGGGTGATGGTAGGCCCTGGGCAGGTCTGGCTCAGCCTCCTACATCAAAGGATGAAGAGAGCTCCCCCACCCCCCACTGAGCACCAACTGCTCCTGCTGCTGAAAGAGGTCCAGGGAGGGGAGGGAATAGCCCCATGAAAAGGATAAAGGCAGATATGCCATACTTTACCTGATGGCATGTCCAGTGCTGGTCGCATAGGCTCTGGAAATTTCAATTTCCATAAAGCCCAGGCCTCTGGGAAAGAAGCATTCTAGGGTCTTTTGAAGATGCAAGCCATCTGAGAGCTGCCTTGATACCTGGGAGCAGGTAAGATGATTCATGCCCTCAGCATCCAAAGGCATTCTCACCTATGCCATGGTGCTGCAACATGGCTACCTGCCTTGGCCCAAGACCCACATGCCACAGATGTGCCTTTCTCATGTCCTTCTGCTAAAACCTCTAATAAGCCCAAATTAATCTCTCCCAGGCGGGCGCTGGGAGCAGACGTGGATGAGGTTCCCTGCAACAGAGCACGGGTAATC
Organism: Geosciurus inauris; assembly: GCA_004024805.1. Taxonomy (NCBI): domain Eukaryota; kingdom Metazoa; phylum Chordata; class Mammalia; order Rodentia; family Sciuridae; genus Geosciurus; species Geosciurus inauris. The sequence continues at coordinate 22,859 of PVHX01023487.1, forward strand.
AGAACCAGATGGCAGCCATGCTGTGCATTCCTGACACCTGAGGTCATGTGCTATAAGAGCCACTGGTGGCCAGAGATCCTATCTGGAGGGTCCTGTCTCAGGCCAGGGCCTTTCCAGGGGCTGCTGTGGTGACCAAGAGGCTACTTGCTCAGGATGATACCCAGGAATTGCCTTGGAGACATTTGGTGACACCAGAGCTGTGGGCCTGCCTTACCTAGGTGACTTTCCCATGAGCCATCAGGTTTGCGCCTTGGCCATCATCAAAAACAGGTGGTATGCAGGCCCTGTTCCTTCCTCCCACACTTGGGGCTGTGCCCACAGCCTTGAAGCAGGGACTGATTTACAGCCAGTAGTATTTTTAGGTCTTTAAGTAATAATGAGGCTTCTCCACCCCAGTCAGCCCTGGGCTGGGAATGGACCCACTGTGCTCTCCCCATACTATACTGAGCCAACATTCTGGCTGCACCACAGTGGTGGCTGCTTCCTTCCCTTTCCTTGGCTCTGCCAGGGGCTTCCCTTTAAATGGTAGTAGCAGAGCTACCTGTGGCAGCCAGGAAGGAGACTACATGGCCCAGGGCCAGCTACCCATGCATCTAGAGTTCCTGTGCCCCTTGTAACAGGAAACAAGGATGAGAGCACAGAGCTCTGGTCAGTCTTTCTATATTCCCTTAGAGCCAGGCCCTCCTCATCCTTGGAAACACAGCCCCCAGGACAGGTGTTGACCTTTCTCTACTTTAGGTCTCTGCACAGACTTCTTATGTCTCCCTTATTGCCTACCAGGAACCCTGTCCTCCTGCCAGGCTGTCTCTGCCTTGATGTCATCACCCATTTCCAGGAGTGGCTTTGGTGGATGTGGAGTCACTTCTGTCCCTGAGGGCAGTGGCTACTCAGCTGGTTGCTCAGCACAGCCAAGTCCCTGGGCTGAAGCTGGATATTTTAGCCCTTCACAGGTGAAATCACTGGTGTGGAAGCATGAGAAAGCTGGTGTTAAGCTACTCTCTACCCTGACTGTGAAGACCATGGTCCAGGGCTCTGTTGAACCCTTGTACTTGCTCTGGAGCAGCAGGGATCAGGTTTAAAAGCAGCACTTTTCTCCTGGGAAAACTTCACACAGTTGGGAGTTTGTAGAAAGAGGGACTAGCAAGGAAATGACCTTGAGGCCCTGAGTAAGAGTTCCTAGCCAGGCCCACTGCTTGTTACCCAGAGATCCCCTCTCTACCAGGGGAGAGTCACAGGAGAGAAAAGGACAAGATGATATCAAGTCAGCCTCTTGTCCTAGTTCCCAGCTTCCAGTGCTTCCTGGGCCAACAGTGTTCTGGTCCCTGGGAGTCAGGGAAGGGGCTTCTGTGTCTACAGACATAGGCAAGTACATCCCACATACTCCTGTACTGCCCCATGGTCCTGCCCAGCATGGGCCATCAGCTGGGTCATGGGAATGCTCCTGAGGACAGCTTGTATGTGGAGCCAAGTGGAAATAAAGTGGCTGTGTAGAGGGGAGGGGACAGCCCAGCAGCTGGGCACTTTGCACACTGAGGACCCATCTGGCCTTATGGTCACAGAATTGAACAATTGGTTCAATTGCATGTATGCAAGCATAAGTAAGAAGCACATAGATTCCCTAGAGCTAGGGTTCTGCCAGATGAGATCAGCAGAAGGCCAACAAAGTGCCCTGGACACAGAGACAATGCTGGCTAAGATGGATAGCCAGAGAAGGGTGAGCTCGTGAGGGGTGGTCAGGGCTGGTGGACATTGGGGACATTGGCATGTCCACAAATAGGTGCAGCCAGGCATTGGAGAGATGACTGAAAGAGAGGAGGTTGGGCTGACAGGGTCCCTAGCCATGAGATACAGAATAGGTGACAAGGTGATTGGAGGTTAAGCAATTGAGGTGCTGGTTGTATGGGTCAGAATCCAGAACTTGCCTCATGTAAGGGCAGTGACATCCCAGACTGGGCTGGGTTAACAGGAAGGCTGTGTTTGCTGTAAGTTATTGAAAGGTTTTCATCAGGTGAGACTCCTTCTTGTGGGGGAAGAATCTGAATCATGAATAGGTGCTGGATTTTACCAAATGTGTTTACTATATCTCTAAGACTGGTAGGACTTTTCTCCTAGAATCTCAATTTAGTGAGTTTTGTTGTTCAGGGTTTTTATTTGTTTTTGTAATAGCAACCAAATAAAGTCAAGTGTGGTAGAACACATCTGTAGTCCCAGCTTCTCAAAGCTGAGGCAAGAGGATTGCTTGAACCCAGGAATTTGAGACCAGTCTGTTCTATACAACATAACAAGACCCTGTCTCAAAAAAACAAAGTCCTAAAATTATCTAATATTTAATATGTTGTCTTCTCACTCTGCTGTGCTCAGCTAGAGTTGTTCAGGGCCTTGGATTGGCCAGTACCTGCTCTCTTCTCTCACTCGATTCTGCAAATGGCATGGAAGGACCAGGAGCCCTAAAATTGGGAGGCAATCAACTCCTCTTTCTTCTGATTGCTGAATAGCTCTGGGCAGGAAGAATCTACTTCGTTGTTGTTTTGTTTGCAGTGCTGGGGATGGAACCCAGGGCCTCATTCATGGTAGGCAAGTGCTCTACCACTGAGCCATACCTCAGCCTGAAATCTGCTTGAGTAGCCATGGTCAATCTTTTTTTTTTTTTTAATTAGTTTATTTAGTTGCATTTCAAGTCATAGTACATATATAGAGCTCAGTTTTTCCATTTCTCTGGTTGCAAACCAGATAAAGTCATACCATTTGTGTCTTCATACATGCACCAAGGATAGTGATGACGATCTCAATCAACCATCTTTAC